>VDFB02075321.1:173594705-173655327 GCA_007258455.2 Sequoia sempervirens | reverse complement strand
ATGCACAATACAATCTTATGGATCAATTGGGTAAAACACTAGCACAATTATCTATTCTAGAGATTTTGTTCATATCATCGATCCATAAGGATATCTCAAACAAAGCTCTTAGGGAATCATCAGTACCTATAGATCTAAATGTGGACCAATCTCAATCCATGGTTGGGCATCTCACCTCTAACCATCATTTGACATTTTTTGACAAAGATATGAAATCTCATTTGTCTACTCATAACGATGCACTTCATTTGGAAATATTTGTCCTCTAAACAAAGAATAAAATGATTCCTAATAGATGGTGGTTTTGGTTTGAACATCTACACCTTAAAATTGGTGAAAATATTACAATACTCTAAGGAGGTTATAGATCTAAACAAAAAGATAGTGAGTAGAGCTTATGATGATGTAGAATGACCATCAAAAGGGAATATCACCCTTCCTATCTAGGAAGGACCAATAATTAAGGATATCATGTTCCAATTGCTCAATCTTGAACTTTTGTACAATGTACTTGTATGTTTCCCATAGATTCATGCCATGCAAGCGATACCATCAACTTTTCACAAGTTTGTAAAGTTCTTCCATAATTAAAATGAAGCAACCATTCTAACAGATCCTGACACTTTCCCATACTATAGAAACTGTAGAGGATATACCACTCTTTGTGTTCTTAAGAATACTAAAGCATCCTCCTCCAAATCCTACATTGATCCATTGTTACTAAGACATCCACTCAGTCCATAGGTGTTCCTAAAGTAAAGATTCATGTCAATGGTAAGGGGTGTAGGGAGCATGACATGACACAGTTTTTTTATGTTGGTTAGCTTCCATCATCATCCAAGTCATATGGAAAACCTATCAAATCACAAGAAATATCCAACATCATAATCAAATGCAATTCAACCACCTTTTCTAAATGGGGTGAACTTGACAAGGAATTTGTAGAAGACAACATATCAAAGTGGATATACAAAGACAAAGAAGATGCAATAATACTCCTAGTTGGAAATTATACTGAGGGATTTCAGATAATGGAACACATGGGGTATGATGGTCATAGTGGAATTGGTTCAAAGAAGTATGGAATGATGGAGCCTATCTTAGTAACTGTTATACCATGCTTCCAAGTGCTTGGATTTGAGAAACTAGATATCGTGTCCTCAAATATTTAAACTACCCTTGTGGAAGTAGACAAAACTCCTTATGTGGTTAAGTTGTCTAATGAGGATACTTTCACAGACTCTTTCGAGTGTATCGTCGACCTATTCCAAGATCATAACTTTTGCACCATACAATACATGCAAGATACAATAACACATAAGAGCATATAATGTCGAACATAATATACAAGATGAACCTTGCTTACATGGGAAAGGTGGGAGATATGGAAACATAGGATTATGACATGTCACAATCATATAACATGAAACACAAATATTAAGTGACCTAAAAGTGCCCTAAGTAAAATTAACGAACTAGGTGTGAATAGGACCTGAGAGGGAAATTAAATAGGGAATAACTTTGTGCACAACAATAGTGATGTGGTAAGATTTTGTGAGCAATAAATAATGGGGAGATGTTGGACAAGGGATTCAAAGTTGTTATTTCACAAGGAAATACATGCAAGGTTTATTGTAGCAAAGAATGGTATGTAAAGATATTTTGAGCATGGAAAGATAATTGTCAACTTATCACATCATTATTGTGCAACATATTAGGCTATGTTTACAAGCATGATAATCAATGCTATTGATTTTAAAATTATTACCTTGTGTCTCATAATTACTTTTATATAATTTGAGCATACATAAGTAATTGTTGATATTAAAAAAATTGTGTATACTTACTTCCCTTAATTTTGTGGACATGGGGTTAGATAGGAGGTAAAGGAATATGAGCGAATTTATTTATAGTTAGAGGAAATTATAATAATACATTAAAATAATAAAATAATAGGATGTGTACCTACTCACGCCTCTAGTTTTCCTTGAGTCGTTATGTTTATATTTGCATTAAGAACAAAAAGGCATGGCTTTGAAGTTCCAAGAATGCACCTTGTGCTCTAAAGAGTTGGGGTGACCAAACACTATAGAAAGGAACAATAACAATATTAAGAGTTGATAATATGAATAATTATTTTGAATTAGTGAAATGGATACAATTTAGGAGTTGTATGGAAAGGAGCCTCTAGAGAGTCACTAAAAGAGGGCTCCAAATTTCTCATTGGTAGAGGGATTCAGAGTGATTGCTAGAAGAAGAGCTCCAAAGTTTTGCTAAAAGAAAGACCCTCAAAGAAAGAGGTGGAACCAAAATTTAGAGTGATTAATAAAATCAAACTCTTGAGTGAAGAGGTGGAAATAAGATCCAAAGTGACAAATTACAAGGATTAATAGATTTGTAGCTAAATTGAAAATATAGATTTAATGTTTAAACAAACTCTAGAGTGAGGAAGTGGCAGAGAACTCTGTAGCAATGTTGTTGAAAATTAGCTCTAGAGTAATGAGAGTGAATATGGATCTAAATTTCCCATTGAATGGATATAGTGTGATTTTTGATATAATAACTCTATATATTTTACTAAAATAATGAAATTTGAGATGTCATTAAAATGAAGGCTCTAGGGATATTGTTGAAGAGGATATTTTGGAGATATTGCTAAAAAGTAAACTTTAAAGTTTTAGTTGAAAGGATCTCTACAATGATGAAGAAGCAATAAAATTTAGAGTAATGATTAAGTATAAACACTAGAGTGATTAAGTGGAATAGAATCTGCAATAATGAAGCAAAGTAAACTCCACATAAATAAAACATGATAAACTATAGAGAGATGTTGAAAAGTGGACTTTAAAATTCTAGAATTAAAACCTACATTTATGGAATAAGACTCTAGAGTGATGGATATTGAAGGATCGAGAGTGATTCAACTAAGTGAAGAGTCAATGTTTATTAATTTTCAACTCTTCCCTTTTTTTAAAGAAGATTTTCCATTTCTGGATATTGTTGAAGAGAAGGGTTTGGAGATCTTGCTAAAAGTCAACTTCAAAGTTCCTATTGAAAGTAAATCTTTTAAATGATGAAGAAGCAAAAATAAAGAGTTTCTTAAATTTTTTATGATAGAAGAGGAGACCTTGTGTTGGTTCTCAAAAATTTTGTTTCCCAAACTCCTAATGCTAGGCTATTCTTAAGTGCTAAGGTTGTTAACTTCAAAACATATAGCTCACAATTTATGTTAGGAAGGAACAACAAAGAACTAATTAATAAGGATGAGTAATTCCTTCTTAAATATTTGTTATGTTAAGGGTGGTATTCCTTGAGGTGCTACCTTAAATATAAATATAGAAAAAAGACATTAAAACAGACCTTGAAACACACCACACCCATTTGCATAGGAAACTCCAAGTTGATTATCACTCATAACCGATATGCTCATTTTTTATACATGGATTTTAAAAAATTCATTAAGTGGATATACAACCATATAGGAAGTAAAAATATACTTCGTAATAACCCATGATGATTTTTTGCCTTTAAATATACACTCATACATGGATGTGAAGAGGACAACAAAGTGCACCTTTCTTAAGATAAATCTTACAAAAAATGCTAAGGTTTATTATTCTAATGGGATTATTATTTTTATTTTTTTGAAAAAAGGGGTGAAAAATCTTTATTCAAGAAAGAGCCAGAAAGTACAATAAGAGGCCGAAATGGAAAAAGCCAATAGAAAACAACCAAAGCAAAACCAATCAACTAGAGCACAAAGCCCCAAAGCAAAACCAACCAGCCATAACACATAGCCACACCTTCTGATCCTCATCCAAGAGTCTAGACAAAGATATATTTTTTTATCCAAATCCAATTGTCTCCAATCATCCACATTCCAAACCCCCCGACCTTCGAAAGCCTATTTAGCAAGGCAGTTAACAACCCTGTTCCATTCCTTGGGAATATGAATCAACAAGATGTGTTCAAAATTTGAAGCAAGATGAAGGATCTACTTCACAATTAGAAACAATCTCCGCGTCGAGCCTTGAAAATATCTCTTATTAAGAAAAGAGACCAAAATTATAGAATCAATCTCACAAATCACATTCCTCCACCCACACTCTATAGCTTGCTCAAGAGCCTTAAGAATAGCACAAGCCTCCATCTGGTTATTAGACTGCACACCCATGTGTATGGAGAAGAGGAACTATGCATTTCCCATACTATCATGACCCACACCACCTATGCCAGCAACTCCAGGATTGCCTCAGGCAGAGCCATCAGTGTTAATCTTGAGAAACCCATTAGGAGGGGGACACCACTACCCCGCTCTATTCACTTTCTTATAAGGAATTGAACTGATCCTCCTAATCCCCTGGTGACCCAGAGGGGAAGAAAGCTCAAGAATAGAAGCAAACTACTTATCTGAAGATGACATAGGCTCACCCAAATCAAATTTAGCTAAGATTTTTTCCTTCAAAATACTTTGCACTTTGTGCCAAACCTGCACAACCATTTGATGACAATCACAGAAAATACGTCAATTCCTCTCCAACCAAATCTACCAGATAATAATAGAAGGTCCCAACTCCCAAGTAGCCACTAAGTAAGAAGCTAAAACTGGAGGATGTCCCAAATTCTCCCAAAAATATTGCAAGGATAAGGAAAACCTAAAAGGTTTTTTCCAAATCTTCCACCACAGTCTCCAGATTTCCATTGCATAAGAGCACTGGAAAAATAGATGAGAAGTATTGTATTCATTACATCCACATAAAAAACACAAAGAGGGCCCACAGAAGCCATGTTTCTTTATATTTTCCCAGGAAAGGAATTTGTTATGTCTTAGAAGCCACAAGAACATATTGCATTTGGGCCACCCAACCTTATTCCATATGTGTTTCCACCAAGGATAAACTCTCACCTCAGCATGTTGAGGTACTAGTGCAGCATATCCTTGAGTAATAAAGTAGATACCTTAGGTTTATGGCCCCAAGCTATCAAATCCTTTTCCTCTAAAGAACAACAAGGCCTCTCAGCCAAAATAGAAGCCAAAATACTTCTCTTTTCCTAGGAGCCACCCTCTAGCCAACTAGCAAGATCACACCACTAATAAATTCTAGTATCCCCCAAAAATGAAGACAATTTGAAACTACTCACCTTGGACCATCTAGCAGCCACAAAAGCCTCACTTAAAGCACGAAGATGAGGAAAAGAAGTAATAATTGGAGGATGCATGTTCCCAAGAATCAGTCCAAAAAAGAGCCTGCTCCCCCCTTTGAATAATCCAGAAAAGGACCTCCTTAATAAGATTTGAACCATGCTTAATAGTATTCCAAATCATAGAACCTCTACCAGATAAAACAATATGCGGGATATCCTCATTTTCCACACCTCCTAAGTATTTTTAATTAAGAATCTTCGCCCAAGGATGCTCAGTAAACTTACACCACCTCCAATAAAGTTTTGCAGCCAAAGCAAGACTATTTTTCTCTGCCTACCTAAGCCCAAGCTCACCAATCTCCTTTAGTTTACAAACCTGGTCCTAGCTTACCAAACTCCATTTCTTAATGTCAAGATTGCCTGCCTAAAGAAATTTCCTGGTAAGGGAATCAAACTCCTTGAGAATATTCTTAGGAGCAGAAAACACCATGAACCTATACAGAGGAAGAGCCTGGAGGACAAATGACAATAGAATCACCTTGCCAGCTAAAGATAACCATCTAAAGGTCCAATGATTGACCTTAGAGAGAAATTTATCCAATATCTTCTGCTAGTCATTCCTTTTCAAGGTACCAGCACAAAGAGGGATCCCCAGATACTCCAAGGGTAGAGTACCAATCTGAAAGTGGAGAATGTTGGAAATTCTACGCAATGAATCAAAATGGGAGTATTGAAGACAATAATATGTGACTTACTCTCATTAATTTGTTGACCAGAAGCAGCCAGATACACATCCAAAACCTTCCTAAAATTGACTGCTTCCTCAATCTTGGCTACACCCATTAGAGTAGTGTCATCAACAAACTGGAGATGAGTGTGCGCTTCCAACCCCTGAGCCCAACTCCAGCCACAAATGGATCCTCTATCCCTAAACTGTTTCAACAACCTCCCAAAACCTCAACCATCAAAATAAACAAATAAGGGGAAAGTGGTGTTGGAAAACGTGTCTCAATCTTACAGACATGTAAACTCTTGTAAGAGCAAAGTCGGTGTGACATTCTTACTGCCAGGCTGACTAGCAGTTGTGTAACCTTGTGGAATGCTCATGTCGCCGAGACATTGTTGTTGTCTTTTCGACTGTTGTTATCGCTATGACATTTCCATCACTGTGATTTTCCCATCTCCTTCTGGACGAGTAGATCTCTTACCGACGGTTTCGTGTCAAATGGTCATCTGGGAGACTCTTGGCTGAAAGGTTTGCTTCGGTATGATGTCTCACAGATAGCGGTAGTCGTTTCAATAGAGCTACATGTGTTCATCATCGATATGACACCTCAACGATATGGCATGTCTCACTGACAGCGTTACATTCGAAGTCATCGGGGAGAGGCATGGAGGCTCGATAAGAACTCTTGGCAACAGATGTAATTCTCGCTGATGGGTATGAACATCGGTATGACCTCTTGGCGATAGCATTGCTCTCGCCAATGGGTATATTGCTTCGATATGACCTCTTGGTGATAGTGTTTCTCTCGCCGATGGGTATATTGCTTCTGTGTGACCTCTTGGCGAAAGCGGTAGTCTCTCTGACTGTTTTGTGTTCGGTATGATGTCTTACCGATAGTGGTAGTCTTGCCGATAGCGCTACATGTGTTTATTGTCGGTATGAAGTCTTAGCGATATGGCTTGTCTCGCTGAAAACTTTGCTCGATGAATATCGGTATGACATAAAGATCTATGAGACTCTTGGCGATAGGAGAACTCTTTCTGATAGAGTTTCACAAGATGTATTTGCGTTCAGTATGACCTCTTGCCAATAGCGATGGTCTGGATGATTCTTCTACAATGGATATCGGTATGATGTCTTAGCAACAAGGGTGAGTCTGAGTGATAGATTTTGAACTCAGTGTAACCTCTTGCCGAAGGTGATGACTCTGGCCGATATCGACAGTTGGGCTTTGTGGCATCGGGGAGACACGGTTAGTGTCTCACTGACATGCAAATACTATTTGAACATTTTTTACTGATTGGAAGACTGTCCTACGTGGTGTGTCTTCGACCAATTAGAGAAGTAGAATGGGAACCGTTGGAAGTTAGACTGTTGTGGTCGTTCTTGTGAGGAAGATCAACAGATCATGGACGACATGGATATACTCAGGAGTTGAAGATGATGATCGGTTCTATGAATAATTCAATGGGTGATCAGTGTGTATGAATTTAATTCAGAATGCCTTGTAAATGGAATGTATTGTACAAGGTTGATCATTTTGATTATGCTGTTGTAAATTGACATCAGAGAGTGAATCCCGTACTCTGTATGTAATTTGTTAACTGTAATATAAAGGGGTTTTTCTTGGTGTGGTGGGTTTTTCTCCTGTAAGGGTTTTCCCACATAAATCTGGTGTTCATCTATGTATGTTTATTTATCTGTTTCTGTTATTTCTTTCAAGTGTATCTTAATTGGATTGTAATTGAAAATTTAAAGTCAACCTCTACATTCTTCCCTAAGGTTCTGACATTAGGAGAGTTAGTTCTGCACCTTAGCTTTCCTTACAATTAGTATCAAAGCCTGGCCAGTTGTGTTATCCTTGTGGGTACGTTGGGTTTTTTGTGTCAATTCTGTTCAGTGGGAGTCTTGTAGAAGTTTGATAATTCGAATTACAAGTTAAGATGGCAAGCACATCAGGAAAGATTGAAATTGAGAAATTCAATGGCAGCAATTTTGAGTTGCGGAAACTTAAAATGGAAGATTTGTTGGTTGATCGTTATTTGTGGCTTGTTGTGTCTGGAACGAAGCCTACAGGCATGAAGTAAGAGGATTGGGACCTTGCATATAGAAAATCAAAGGGGTTGATAAGGCTCTGTTTAGCAGACTCTGTTCTTCTGAATGTTCATGAAGAAAAGACTGCATCTTCCTTGTGGAAAATATTGGCAGCTATTTATCAGGGCAAGTCCTTGGTGAATAAATTGTTCTTGAGGAAGAAGCTATACACTTTGAGAATGTAGGAGGGAGGATCTATTGCTGATCATTTGAACACTTTCAAGAAGAAGAAGAATTCTTCTGACAATGATTCTTCTCAAAGTGATGCAGACGCCTTCATTGCAACCTTGGCTACACAGGCATCAAATGATGTCTGGCTGATTGATTCTGGAGCATCTTTCCACATGACATCTCATAGAGACTGGTTCACGAAGTATGAAAATTACGATGGTGGAAAGGTGTATTTGGAAAGTGATTCGTCTTTGGAAATAGTTGGTCGTGGAAGAGTCAGAATTCAATTCCCTGATGGAAGAGTGAAGGGAATCAATGATGTAATGCATATACCAGGTCTGGCTCGAAATCTAATTTTTGTAAGTAAGCTGAATGATATTGGAGTGCAAGTCACGTTCTCTAGAAATGGCTACAAGATGACTAGAGGCTCTATGGTGCTAGCAAGGGGTGCTCGTATCGGTACCTTGTATAAGCTGGAAGCACATGTTGTGCAATGCAATAGTGTCTCTGCAAAGTCACAAAAAGCTACTCATGGAGAAAAGAAGGAAAATGTTCCTGATAGTGTAAACTCTATGGAAGTTAAACTTCCAACAGAAAATACTATGCTCTGGCATCATAGGCTAGGCCACATTGGAGAGAAAGGTTTAAAACAAGAATAAAAACCTGGTTGAGGGGCTTGATGATTGTAACCTTGAATTCAAATTTTGTGAACATTATATATTGTATGGCAATGTTTCATTTTATTCTAGTCCTCACAAATCTTCTAGTTTGCTTGATTATATGCATTATGATGTTTTTGGTCTAGTGAATGTTCCTTCTTTGTCTATGTCAAGGTACTATGTATCGTTCATTGATGATTATTCAAGAAGAGCATTTGTTTATTTTTTGAAAAGTAAATCAAAGTATTCAGTCGGTTTAAGGAATTTAAGAACCTTGTAGAAAATCAGACTGGAAGGAAAATAAAATGTTTAAGGACTGATAATGGCGGTGAGTTTTGTTCTGATGATTTTTGAGTATTGTAAAGATCATGGATTAAAGACATAAAACTACACCTTACACTCGGTAGAAAAATGGAGTTAAAAGGTTCAACGATGATGGAAAGAAACACAGTATGATGGCGATGTTGGCTTGGAGGAGAAGTTATGGGTTGAGGGAGTTACCTTGACATGTTACTTGATAAACCGTTCTCTGAATTCGCTCTTGTTGAGAAAACACCATTGGAAGCGTGGTTTGGTAAGAATCCCTCTCTAAGACATATTTGAGTCTTTGACTGTGAGGCATATGCATATGTGTCAAATTTGAAAAGATCTAAATTAGAGAAAAAGGTTTTCAAATGTATTTTCATTAGTTATAGTGCTGGCATAAAAGGATACAAGCTTTGGAATCTGATATGGAGAAGGTTCTACTCTGTGAAGTGTTATCTTTCATTGAGTTGAAGCCTTCTACTTTGGATCTACAGTCAGAGACAAAATCATAAGATAAAAAGGATGTAGTTGAAATTCCTCCAACACCAGATAAAGAGGAATTCAAAATTCAAAATGTACCTGAACTGAGGAGAGCTCAAGTAGTTCTAAGAGTTCTGAAGAAGACGAACAACCTCAACCTCAGCAAGTGAGCAGGTCAACTCGTGAAAGAAAGCAACTTGATAGGTATGGGTTTTCTTTGATAGATTATACTTGTGCCTATGCTTTAATTTCTAGCACTGATGAGCCTAAGACTATGAAAGAGGCATTTAAAATGTTTTATTCAAACTCTTGGTTGGAAGCCATGAATGAAGAAATGACATCATTAGAAAAGAATGATACTTGGAGTTTGGTGCCCTTTCCTGAAGGCAAAAAATTTTTTGGCTACAAATGGGTATTTAAAAAGAAAATAGGTCTAGATGGCAGTGTGGAAAAGTACAAGGTGAGGTTGGTTGCAAAAGGGTATTCCCAAGTAGAGGGAATTGATTATGGAGAAATTTTTTCTCCAGTAGCTAAGCTGACATCTATCATATTCCTTTTGTCACTTACAACAGTGTATGACTTAGAGGTTGAACAGATGGATGTGAAGACAACATTTCTTCATGGTGATCTTGAAGAAGAGATTTATATGTCCCAGCCTGATCACTTTGTGGAGAAAGGTAAAGAAAAACGGGTTTGCAAGTTGAAGAAATCTCTGTATGGATTAAAGAAGTCTCCTAGAATGTGGTACCAGAAGTTTGACAAAAAAAAATTTCATTGGGATTTGTAAGATCAAAATCTGATCATTGTGTGTATTACAAAGTTGAAAGTGATCAAGTTCTTATTATTGCTCTCTATGTTGATGATATTTTGTTCATAGGCAATAGTAAGTTAATGATTTATAATCTTAAGTCTCAGTTGTTTGTAAAGTTTGAAATGAAAGATCTTGGTGCAACTAGGTATATTCTGGGAATGGAAGTAACTAGGAACAGGAATAGTAGAAAACTTTGGCTCAGTCAAAGTAAGTATATTAAGACTGTTCTAGGGAGATTTTGTATGACTGATTGCAAGCAGTTAGTTGTTCCAATTTTGCAGGGAACGAAGCTATCTGTTGAAGACTATCCAAAATCTCCTATTGAGATGGAGGACATGACCAGTGTGCCTTATGCTAGTGCGGTTGATAGTCTAATGTATGCAATGGTCTGTACAAGGCCAGACATTGCCCAAGCAGTGGGAGTACTTAGTCGGTTTATGGCTAATCCTGGAATGACACATTGGGATGTTGTGAAGAGAGTGTTGAGATATCTGAAGGGCACTTCAGAACATGCATTGTGTTACCATGGCAACTTGGTTGAATCATAGAGGACTCTCAGCATTCGAGGCTATGCGGATTTTGATTGGGCAGGGGACATTGACAACAGAAGATCCACTAGTGGATACATTTTCATGATGAATGGTGGTGCAATGAGTTGGATGAGTAAGCGGAAGGTTGTAGTTGCTTTGTCCACTACAGAGGTAGAATACATGGCAGCAACACATGCTTGTAAAGAAGCAATTTGGTTAAAACGTTTTTGTTTTAACATTGGTTTTGATGCAGGGCAAATAACAATTTACTGTGACAATCAGAGTGTTATTTGTTTGGTGAAGAATCCTACTTTCCATGCTAGGACGAAACATATAGATGTGCAGTATCATTTTGTACGAGATATGGTGGAGGATGGAAAAGTCTCTTTAGAAAAAGTGGATACTCTGGAGAATGTTGCAGATGCATTGACGAAGCCAGTGAGCACAGAAAAGTTCAGGTGGTGTGCCAGTTCAATGGGCCTAAGTGACCATGAATTTCAATATTTTTGTTGTGCTTTGGAGGTGTCAATAAGATCTTTGTCGAGTGGGAGATAGTTGGAAAATGTGTCTCAATCTTACTGGCATGTAAACTCTTGTAAGAGCAAAGTCAGTGTGACATTCTTACTGTCAGGCCGACTAGCAGTTGTGTAACCTTGTGGAATGCTCATGTCGTTGAGACATTGATGTTGTCTTACCGACTGTTGTTATTGCTGTGAAATTTCCATCACTGTGAGTTTCCCATCTCCTTCTGCCCAAGCAAATCTCTTGTCGATGGTTTGGTGTCAAATGGTCATCGGGGAGACTCTTGGCCAAAAGGTTTGCTTCGATATGATGTCTCACCGATAGCAGTAGTCGTGCTGATAGAGCTACATGTGTTCATCGTCGATATGATGTCTCAGGGATATGGCATGTCTCACCAACAGTGTTACATTCAGATTCATCAGGGAGAGGCATGGAGGCTCGGTAAGAACTCTTGGCGATGGATGTAAGTCTCGCTGATGGGTATGAACATCGGTATGACCTCTTGGCGATAGTGTTGCTCTTGCTGATGGGTATATTGCTTTGGTATGACCTCTTGGCGATAGCATTTCTCTCGCTGATGGGTATATTGCTTCGGTGTGACCTCTTGGCGAAAGCAGTAGTCTCTCTGACTGTTCTGTGTTCGGTATGATGTCTTACCGATAGCGGTAGTCTTGCTGATAGCGCTACATGTGTTTATTGTCGGTATGAAGTCTTAGCAATATGGCTTGTCTCACCGACATCTTTGCTTGATGAATATCGGTATGACATAAAGATCTATGAGATTCTTGGTGATAGGAGAACTCTTGCCGATAGAGCTTCACAAGATGTATTTGCGTTCAGTATGACCTCTCGCCAATAGCAATGGTCTGGACGATTCTTCTACAATGGATATCGGTATGATGTCTTAGCGACAAGGGTGAGTCTGAGCGACAAATTTTGAACTCGGTGTAACCTCTTGCCGAAGGTGATGACTCTGGCCGATATCGACAATTGGGCTTTGTGGCATTGGGGAGACACGGTTAGTGTCTCACCAAATTTTCAATATTGTTTGAATGTTTTTGACCAATTGGAAGACTGTCCTACGTGGTGTCTTCGACCAATTAGACAAGCAGAATGGGAACCGTTGGAAGTTAGACTGTTGTGGTCATTCCTGTGAGGAAGATCAACAGATCATGGACGACATGGATATACTCAGGAGTTGAAGATGATAATTGGTTCGATGAATAATTTGATGGGTGATCAGTGTGTATGAATTTAATTTAGAGTGTCTTGTAAATGGAATGTACTGTACAAGGTTGATCATTTTGATTATGCTATTGTAAATTGACATCAGAGAGTGAAGCCCGTACTCTGTATGTAATTTTTTTACTGTAATACAAAGGGGTTTTTCTTGGTGTGGTGGGTCTTTCTCCCGTAATGATTTTCCCGCATAAATCTGGTGTTCATCTATGTATGTTTATTTATTTATTTCTGTTATTTCTTTCAAGTGTATCTTAATTGGACTGTAATTGAAAATTTAAAGTCAACCTCTACATTCTTCCCTGAGGTTTTGACGTTAGGAGAGTTAGTTCTGCACCTTAGCTTTCCTTACAAGTAGGTCCCCTTGCCTGAGCCCCCGACCAATAGAAAATATAAGCGTGGGAGAGCCATTGACAAGAACAGAAAAGGAAGGCGTGGTAACACAACTCATAACCCATGAAACTCACTCTGTGTGGAACCTAAAGGCCAGAAGTAGGCGCTGAAGGAAAGACCACCTAACTCTATCATAAGCTTTAGACATATCCAATTTGATGAACATGGATTTTTCTTTGGAAGAATACATGGAGTGAATAGCTTCAGCCCCCACCACTACACCATCCACAATTTTCCTACGCTTCACAAAGCCACCCTACTCCTTGGAGATCAAGGGATCCAATCAACTTTTTAGTCTTTCAGCATTCAACTTAGTGATAATCTTGTAAATCACATTACACAAAGCAATAGGTTGAAAGGAGTCTAAGGAATTGGCCCCCTCCTTCAGATTAGGGATTAGAACGAGAAAGATAGAATTTATAGCCTTGAGCATTTGCTTGTTAGTATAAGACTCCTGGACCACCTCCAACAAATCCACTTTGATGATATCCCAAAATTCTTGGAAGAATTCAATGGGAAAACTATCGAGTCCAAGGGCCTTACTTTTCTTCATCTAGAAGACAATAGCCTCAATTTCCGCCAAAGAGATGGGTGCCAAAAGAAATTTATTCATCTCCATAGAAACTAAAGCAAGGATGCAAGCCAAAACCAAATTCTCCTCCTCCAAAACCCAAGGAGAATCTTCTGTGAAAAGAGAATAGAATAAATGAACCACCTCCTCTGAAATAGCCTAAAGCAAATTCAACTATTCCCCCTAAGTTGACATGAGAAAAGAAATAATATTCCCACCTCTATTAGCCTTTACCAAATTATGAAAGAAGGCAGTATTCTTATCACCTTCTAGGAGCCAATCAACCTGAGATTTTTGTTTTCAAAAAATCTCCTCCTGTAGCTCCCATTCAACAAGTTCTCTAGAGCATTTGGTTTCTTCTCGAAGAAAATCCATAGTGATACCCTCTTCCTTGATTTTGAAAGTGATGTTGTCAAGTTGATCCTGAACTTGTTTCCACCTTTGAAAGAGATTACCAAAAATTATCATGTTCCAAATTTCTTTAATTTGAATTTGAAAAATTGAAGCCTCTTGAAGAAGGAGAACATAACAGTTCCAAAGGCAGGCCTCCCTTCTACCCACCATTTCTCCACAAGATGATATAAACTATTATCCCTAAGCCACATTGGCTAAAATTTAAAGGGTGGTTGCTTGACCAAAGAGAACCGAGATGAGGAAAACTTAATCAGCCAATGATCTAACCCCTTCCACCCTAGGATCTCAGAGGAGGAAGTCCAACTATTCTCAATTCATTCAACAAAGACAAGAAACCTATCCAACCCTTCAAAGATAGAACCCTCCCCACATCTTTGATTGTGCCAGGTAAAATTCCTATTAATAGGCTGAACATCCACTAAATTTAGAAACTTAATATTATCTCGAAACAAGGAAGAAGAAGGCCCCAAATGGCTCACTCCCCCCAATTTTTCCTCCAAGGTGCAAATAGAGTTGAAGTCACCTGCCAAAATCTAAGGGCACGAAGGTGCAAGAGAGCGAATAAATATAATGTGAGACTAGAGCATAAGCTTACCTGGAAAATCATTGGGCACATACACATTGGTGAAAAGAACCACAACTCCATAATCAAAGCAGGAAGATAACAGAGAAAGGGAGTTCCTTCCAGCCATCCACCAAAGAGGCAAAATCTTGCAGGGGTCCCAAATACACACCATACCACCTGCAAAGCCTTGAGATACAACACATTGGCACTAACCCCTCTTCCAAATTTTGGAAGCATTCTTCATCATATCATCAATAGGGAGCTTGGTCTCTTTGTATAGGAGTGAATTTGCACCCCATGGGAAAATTCCCCTTTTACATACCTTCACCTTAGAAAATAAAATCCAAAGGAAAAATTCCACATCACCCTCCTACCTTCTATCCACTTGGCATTTGTCTTGTGCGTTAGTGAGAGAATATTTTTTGAAGATGCACGCGCAACCTACGAACGTTCGCGCAGTGTGTTGTTGTCCTTGATAGATTCATGTGTCTAAAGTTGGAAAAGGCATTACACACCCGATTGGGGTCGAATTGTAACATCCCTCTTCAACCAACCGACCTAAAAATTCCTTATTCTTTCTCATCCCACCTTCAAAAACATCCATTTTCACTTCATTTTGATCTCTATACATTCATTCACTTCACTCTTCACATTCTCAAGCACATTCTCCAGCATTCTAGCATTTCCATTGTGAACATTGTAGTAGTAGCAGCACTCCATCAACTCCACATTTCAAGTGTGAGGCTATTACAAATGTTGTGAGCTTGGAGTCTTGTGAGAACTCCCTTCACCATGGTTGCAGCGGTGGTGACTTTTCCAAGTTCATAGCTTGCTTTCTCCTCCATTGGCTAGTGAGCTTCTGGGTGGAGGTGGTAACACTTCACTCCTCTCCCTTGTGATTTGATTGAGTAGCATAATATTGTTTTTAGTGTTCTTTGCTTCCTCTTCTTTCCTTTATCACATATTCTACTTCGTTGCTTTCTGATTGTCCGTGGAGGTGGAAACACCAAAATGAGGGTCTGACTAAGGCAGGCCCCTATAGAACCCTCAACAATTTTCCCTCTTTCTTGTGTGTAGGTGAACATACATGTGGAGCTAGCTGGTGAATTGGCGCTTGTGTGAGATTATCTTTGTCACCCTAGCCCTCATTTATTTACTTTATCACATTCATCTTTACTTTCTGTATTTCCTTATTCTTTTTTTCCACCTAAAACCAACTAGCTAGGCTGTTAGAAGGTTTTTAGGCAATCTTTATTGTACTTCCTATTTTCTAGTCGTACGGACGCCTACGTTGTCTTCCCAGAACTACACTACCATCCTCGGACAGAGAGTTGTTTGAGGTGCAGTACATACTCCAAAAACTAGCTCACCTAGCCTAAACCTGAAACTTGGGTTTGAAGAGTGTCAAAAGTACTACATAGTGCTCTTCATTCTCGATCCCCTTCCTTTAGATTGAGGTAAGTTAGGGAATCCCTCCGCTCTCGGCTCTCCGTGACCTAGAGCCTTGACATGGTTGGTCCCCCTCTCTTACATTTTTGGTGAACCTGACATGAAACAACATCTACCCATTCATCAGTGTTGAGACTTTTCCCTTGTACCTTGTGATTGTTGTAACCCTAAGTGTTGTGAAGGTTTATGAGAATCACAACCTATTCCATGACTTTCGGGTACATTGTTAGGCAAAGTGTGCGACACCTACCGATGGAGAAGATGAGGGTCACTTCTAGTTTCACTCTCAGTCTTTCCACTAGTTTAGCTAATGAGTTTACTATTGGTTTTCCCATGAATTATTCTGATGAGATGGGTTTCATGGAATAAACCACTCATGTTCCTACCCCTCCAGCATCCCCTACACCTTCATCCATAGATGAGGATGAAGTTGTGCATGTTCCTATAGAAAATCTTACAGAATTAAATAACAAACTGTTAGACCTTGAAAACCACTTAAAGAAAGTGTTGAGCATAGCAAGAGCCACTAGGCTTGCGAGAGGTGAGATAGTTGCTAGGAAAATATCGAACAGGTATAGAATTTCCACGTGACCTCGTCGATCTGACTTAAGCTTATGTCCCCTCGTATAGGCCTAGATCGGGTACCACCAGAGGAGAAGTGCTTGATTCCTATGAGAAGCAAATAGGTGTATCAATGCCTACTACGTCTGTCTGCATGGCCAAATTAGGGCCCTCGATTAGTGTCTCATCTGCTCCTCAAGGGGCCCCTGCTATCAAGGTGAGTAAAACACCCCTTGGGTTCATTTTCACCCCTCCTATTGTCCCTGGCGGTAGAGGCCCTAGTGGAATGAGTGGTAGTGGTTCTAGTAGCGAAGGTGGCACTGGTGGAGGTGGCTTTGGTGGAGGCCATGGAGGTGGATCCAGTGGAGGCCCTATCGGTGGTGGCGGCTCCAACAATGGTCACGGTGGTGGCTCCAGAGGTAGTTCCAAAGGTGGTTCTCATGGTGGTGGTCCTGGAGGCTCCATTGGTCCTTTCTCATCTATTGATCCTGTTTTGAACGCCCTACTTCAGAATATGGGTCGTAAGAAAAATTAGCTGGTGAGCCTCTCCCAGGCCTCATCCCAACCTATCTTTCAACCCTTTTTCGGACATAGCCCATTGTCGGTAACAATATTGAGCACTCCCTTCCCACAAGGAATGAAGATTCCCAAATTTGAGAAATATGGCGGCAGAGCGGACATGCAAATGCATGTGTCTGCCTTTAATGCCGTGTGTACAAACTTCTTCCATCATGATGCATTGATGGCTAAATTATTTCCTTGATCTCTTAAGGATACATCGCTTGAGTGGTACTATTCCTTATTCGACAACTCTATTTTCTCATTTGACCAACTTGTAAATTAGTTTCTCCGATAGTTCCAAGCCAACATTGGAACATAGATGACCTTTTCAAATCTAGTCTGATGCAAGCAAGGGGATAATGAGAAGATTAATGATTTCATAGCACAGTATCAAGCACTCTTTTCTTAGATCTCATACCCGCTGCTTGATTCTGACGTGCAGAAGGTGTTCATAGGGAACCTACAAAGACCCTAGCAAGAAAAGTTCACCCTTATGAAATAACCTTCCTTCACGCATTTGTGTGTGGCATTGTGAGAAAATCAATAAATGATAGTTCAATTCGAGGGACCCTCGCGCTTATGTTCAAAAGGAAAATCCATTTTGTATCGATCTCGGGAAAGGGCAAGGTTGTTGCAAACGTAGTAGCCACAATGAATGATAACGGTCTCAGATGCAACAAAAGGTTCACCAAGTTAGAAGAATCTTATTCTTCCATCTTGCAAAAGTTGTTGAAGGATAAGATCATAACCTTCAAGAACCCTAGACCTCTCAAGGAACCTTACCTCGATTGGTATGATGCTAACACTTTCTGTCAATACCATCGAGTCAACGGACATGATAATGAACATTGTATGCGCTTGCGTCACAAGATATAGGACCGCATCAAGGATGGTACTATTCATCTCGATGGAAGTAAACAAAATACAAACAAATCAGTAGAGAAAGAAAATAGTGAGTTGTAGATATACACGGACCTGTTTCCAGTCCATTCTACTAACTTAATTATTGATCCCTCTGATTCCACCACTCAGCCCGAGGCATACGTTAACATGGTTACGATTACTCCATCTCCATGGCCTGCGACTGGTTCGCTAGATGTGACGTCCACATCGCAAGATTTTCCCTTGAACAACAAGCCCTCTCCCCTCTACATTCATGCTCGTCTCAATGGGAACACTATGACAGGGGTCCTAGTCAACCCTATGAGTCGAGGGAATGTCATTACCGAGGAGACATTGTGGTTGAATTATTTACAAAGGAAGGAGTATGAAGAAACAAAATCTACCATTTGTATGCACGATGGACTCTCTCTCAAGTCATATGGATCAATAACTCTTTCCATCCTAGTTGGACCTAGGATTGTGAACACGACCTTTGATGTTATTTTGAAATTAGATTTATTCAGAGTGAAGCAAGGCATACCCTAGCTAGCTTCCATGAATGAAATTGATTTTTTCATTCATAAATGCTTGAAATTCTCCCACGAGGGTGTTGTGCACATCGTGCATGACACTGGATACCATTCGTTGGTATCTTTTGGGGGCTACTCATTAGATCATTTTTGGCCTACCCCAATTAGTATGCTTCCCCCAAGAACGGACCTACTTTACAAGAATTATGTGAAGTATAAGATTGAGGGCAAGGGACAGCCAAACTTGACCCTTCTGGTAGTGCAGCAGCAAGTTGCCTCCTCTTCTCAAAATGGAAAGGAGAATCCTACCCATCCTCGGGGTGCTTCTTCCACTCCTCTTTCCGAGGGAGAGTTTTGGATGAATACTCTTTGTTTTTACCTAAGGAACCTGATGATACCAACTTGGTGCAAACCCAAGATTTGGATATCTGGTCTTCCCACTACACCTCTTGGACCTTGGCCCTACCTATATGGTAGAAAGAAGGGTCCCCACAAGGAATCCTCTATGTCTCAGGCTCTGCAGCCTCCTAATGCTCCTGCTCCAAAATTTGTGAATGGGAAGAGGCCCACCATCAAGGTTTTAGAGCTGACTCCCCCTGTTGTTTCCCAATATCTTCCTCCTACTCCCATTCAGGATTATGTCCCTCCACCAGAGACGACTATGATGGAAACCCCTCTAGCTGAGCAAGATCCTTCTATCCCTTCGTAGCTCTCGACCTCTAGCTCAAAGAGTCATAGAAACTACCTTGCACATCAGCGCAAGCGCTGATGAAAGGCTCTGGTGGCTAAGCAGGCCGATTTATAGAAGAAGGAATATTAGATGACCACCCCTATCTCAAGGCATCTTGTTTTGTCCTCTCTCCTCCCCTTTACTTCTGTTGAACCAAGCTCAGTCTCGCTTTTGACTCCAATTGTGAGTGCGCCTGACCCCAAAAAGGTGTAGGTGTTCATCGCTCCTTCAATTGATCTGCCCTTGTTGATGTCCCTTCTAGACATCCCGCCATTCCATAAACCCATGGATATGTCAAATAGCTTAGTGGTTTCCACTGCGGTTTCCTCCTCCTTCGCGCCTCTTGCCTTATCTATGGGTAGTTCACATCCCCCGATGAAGCAAAAGGTAGAGGATGACCCTTCCAGCAATGGAGGGCATAAGAGGATTCCACCTCCAAAAGGTGTTCTTACGCTAGCTTGCTCTGTCCTAGTGACAGAACAAGTCCCAGCTTCTCTTGACTTCGTCACCACTCCTAAGTCACTCGGTGAATCTCGGGCCCTGTCCTCCCCGTCTGTCGAGTTACGACATGGAACTTTTGGGAAGTTTATGTTTAACTCTTTGGACGAAGTTCTAGCCTTGTCGAAAATCTTCACAAAATTGTTGACCATAGCTCCATAAGATCCAAATGAAGAAGACCTTTCGGGGGCTTCTTCTTTAGCCCTTGTTGCAGGAGGGTCAAAAGCACCTCCCCTTAATATTCCTCCACTACAATATCATCCTTCTTCCCCTTATAATGATCTAGATTGGGAAACTAGTGACCTCTTGCTCAATGAATGTTACAGGGAGGCCCTTTCTTTATCTTTAGATTAGAAGTGTGTGTGTTGTGATGTGTTCCCTCGTGCTTGTGTTATGTGTTCCTGGATGACCCTTGTCACCCTTGTTAGTGCTTGGATACAGGAGTGATTTTGTGTCATAGACCTTCTTCTATTTGTATCATCATTCTTCTTCTGTTATGTGCTTTGATTTTTGACAAATCAGGGATGATGCAAAGTGTTGGGGGAATTTAGGCTTCCCTTCCATGTTGACCCAATTTTTTATTTTTACTTTGTCTTCTCATGCATTCTTCACATGGTCTAATATAGTAGGGGGTTGATGAAAGTTCATTAATATACTATTACTATACTTATATTTATGAGCAGCTCTGACCCTGAAATATCAAATCACCCCTATATCTCCTATTCATTTTGTTTCTCTTTCGCTCTTTTATCTTTCTCTCTTCTTTTCTTGAGTTTTCCCTTGTATGTGTGACAACCTCGCTTTCACAATGTTTCAATTTTTAGAAAACACATTCGTTGCCAATGAATTTTTTCTTGAAAATACTTGCAAGCTTTTTTCAAGAATTGCATTCTCAACGTGGACCCCTAGCAGAATATGTTTCCTTCATCATGGGTTCACAAAGAAAGAACTTGAGAACTTTCCTTCAAGGTGGGAGCAGTTTTTCCTACGAGAGAAACCTTGAACTTCCCCTCGTGAGGGGGCATCTTTTTCCTTTCGAATTTCTTGATGAAGTGAACATCTTTCGAAATGATTCCTTGATGATTTAAGAAAAACTCTCTTTTACAGTTTCAAACAACACATCCCTTGAGTGGACCCCTCTTCTTTTGAATGGTCCTTGAGGGACCCCTTTAAAATCCTTCCAACTTGTTGACTGTCTGCGTGACTATTTGCTTGTTTTCCTATGTGGTTGCTTCTTGTTTCTTGGCATGTTTTATCTGTGGATTAACATGTTGTTTTGCAAGTGTTCCTGTGAAGCCGCTTTCCATTCCGACTCTGTGAAGTCCCCTTACTTTGGGCTTCATTCATGAGAGAGAACTTGGGGATGCCTTCTTGCAGGTCTACGGTCCTGTAAGGTGCTTACTTCACTAGGATTACTTCATGAGAGAGAACTTGGGGGTTGCCTTCTTGCAGGTATGTGGCCCTATAAGACGCTTTCATCCTATGGGATTCATCCATAGTTGTTCTGAGGGCCTTCGATGTACTTTATGCAGCTTCATAGTTCTACAGAGCTATGGAGTCCTTTTCTTTGAAACTCCTTAGGGAGAGTACCCATGGAGTCCTTTGCCTTCCCTACACTTTCGAGTTCGCCAGATCATAGTCTGCTTCCTCAACGGTTCAATTAAACATCTCTAACCCTACTAACTATTTGATCTACTTTATCGAGCGCTCATCAGTATTCATGCTCGCTAAAGTGGGGGCAAAATGTATAGGAGTGAATTTGCACCCCTTGGGAAAATTCTCCTTTAACATACCTTCAACTTAGAAAATCAAATCTGAAGGTGAAATTCCATATCACCCTCCTACCTTTCATCCACTTAGCATCTATCTTGTGCGTCGATGAGAGAATATTTGTTGGGGATACACGTGCGATGTACAAATGTCTGCACGACAAGCTCCCATCCCTGACGGATTCCTATGTCTGAAGTTGGCATAGGAGTTACACACTTGATTGGGGTTGAATTGTAACATCCCTCTTCAACCAACCAACCCAAAAATGGAAGATTCCTCCTCATTCTTCCGTAAAATTCATCCATTTTCACTTCATTTTGATCTCTAGACATTCATTCACCTCACTCTTCACATTCTCAAGCACATTCTCCAACATTCCAGCATTTCCATGTGAACATTGCAGCAGCAACAACACTCCATCAACTCCACATTGCAAGTGTGAGGCTATTACAGATGTTGCAAGCTTGGAGTCTTGAGAGACCTCCCTTCACCACGGTTTCAACGGTGGTGACTTTAGAAAATTCATAGCTTGCTTTCTCCTCCATTGGCTAGTGATATTCTGGGTGGAGGTGGTAACGCTTCACTCCTCTCCTTTGTGATTTGATTGAGTAGCATAATATTGTTTGTAGTGTTCTTTACTTCCTCTTCTTTCCTTTATTGCATATTCTATGCCATTTCTTTTTGGTTGTCCGTGGAGGTAGAAACACCAAAACGGGGGTCTGATTGAGGCAGGCCACTATATAGCCCCAACAATTTTCCCTATGTCTTGTGTGTAGGTGAACGTACATGTGGAGCTAACTAGCGAACTAGTGCTTGTGTGAGATTATCTTCATCACCCTAGCCCTCATTTATTTGCTTTAACACATTCGTCTTTACTTTCTAGATTTCCTCATTCTATTATTTCCACCTAAAACCAACTAGCTAGGTTGTTAGTACATTTTTAGGAAGTCTTTATTGTACTTATTTTCTGGTCATATGGATGCCAGCGAGCCAGAGAGATTCCAACGCATCGTGTTGTCATCCCAAAACTGCACTTTTGTCCTCAAACAGAGAGTTGTCTGAGGTGCAGTACGAACTCTATACACCAGCTTTCCTAGCCTAAACCTGAAACTCAGGTCTGAAGAGTGATGGAAGTACTACATAGTGCTCTTCATTCTCAATCCCCTTCCTTTAGAGTGAGGTAAGTTAGGGCAGCCCTCCACTCTTGGCTCTCCATGACCTAGAGCCTTGACACAATTGGTCCCCCTCTCTTACACTCTTGAATGAAAAGAATATCAAGTTTATGATCACGAACTAAATCCCGAGTAGCCTTTTGTCTAGGGATGCTACCCAAACCTCTCACATTCTAGGATATCACAATCATTTATGAGAGGAAGCAAAATGGGAATTCAATGTCTTAACCACACCATATTCAACCTCAGCAGCAGCCTATCATGGCTTCGTTTTGGTAAAAAAATTTGGGGTCTCCAAACTTTGGCTTGAGAGGGATTCTCTTAATATTATTAAGATGCTAGTTGTTTCTTGTTTGTTGCATGTCGCCATGGGAGGAGCTCGTTGCAAAGTGGATCCGAACTCTTGTGAGAAGTTCCAAAGTAATGAAACTATGTGGGAGCATCTGGAAAAGGGTGGGGTTAGAACATATTTTCTAAAGCTACAAGGTCTGAACCCTAAAGCGACGGAGGTTTTTGTTAAAGGGTGGAGCAGTAAGATTTTGCATTACAAAGGGGTGGAGTTTAATATTGATGAGGATTTTGTGGCGGAGGTGACTGGGCTTCCTTCAACTGGAAGGAAATTCTACAAAGACACAGGTGCGGCTAAGAAAGCCTTTATTAATTTCTTTAAATATGATGAGAAGAAGAAGCTCAGGGAAGTTGGGAGTGGTGGATATGCCTGCAAGTCTCTCAAGCCGCTTTGGAGAGATCTAGATTTGGAAATTATGCATTACTTCACCTTGGAGGGTAGGTTTTCTATTGTTTATAGCTACCATTTCATACTTTTGAATCATTTCTGCCACAAGGTGTTGGTTTCGTTTCCTTTTTATATTTTGTTGTCAATGGAGAATAGTATTGAGGATCATCGGAAGAACCCCAAGAAGGCTATTCTTCATGAAGGCCTTATGAATCTCATGTTTGTTCACATAAAGTTGAATTTGATCCCTATTTCTCCTAAGACCTTGGCCCGCAAAAAGGGTGTTAAAATTTTTGGCTATGAGACTAGTGATTATGCGGTAGAAAGGGAAGGGAATTTTGATGATCAGGATTCAAATTTTCAGGAGATGTCAGTTGAGGATGGTGAGTCTAAGGAGGGTTATGAAGCTTTTGAATCCTGGTCAAAGGGATATGAAATGGATTTTGAGTGGAAGGAAGTTGCGGTTCCATCTGGGAAAAAGAGTGTGAAGGGGAAGAAAAAGTGCCCTAGGAAAGAAAAGTCTTATGTCAAGAGGAAGGTGGAGATGTCTAATGTTGTGGAGGAGTCCCTTGTTTCTGGTGAAAAACCTTCTCCAAGTCCTAGTAAGGTGGCTGGTGAAAATCCTTCTTTGGGCCCTGGTAAGGTGGGTGTTGTGGAGAGCTCCCCTGCTGTGGAGGATAGCATGGAATTGGTAAATACCTCCCTAGGTCAGTGCAGCCTATGGAGATTAATGTTCAAGGGATTGAGGGTTTTGAGTGTTTAAAGGGGGTTGACCCTAACCATGTTCCTCTAGACTCTCATATTGCCACATACAGGTTAAAGGGAGTGTGTTGAAGTTGAAGTAGCTGGAAGTATTGGAAGACTTGGAAAATATGTTGGATAAGCACTAGGTTAAAGTTGAGGATTCCCTTATTGAGGGAGAAAAGGAGGATAATGAGGAGCCTCGGGATGACCCTGTTCAAAATTTTGATTCTAAAGTTGCGCCTCCTATTAATTAGGATGAGGTTAACATGTGCATGTTTTGTAGGATGGTTGGGGATGGAACTCACAACTTGCTTTCTCTAGTTAAATGGATTTTCTCAGAAGTTAAGGAGATCAATGTATAGGTGAAGAATTGGCAATATTTTTGTGTGGCGTTGGTGCATAGTAACTAGAAGGCATGGGCGATTAAAGGTAAGGTCAAAACTATGAATGTTATGCTTGATAAACTTGTTGTGGATGTTGATTGCTTTAGTAATACTCATTAGGAGAGGATTTCTTCTTTTGAATTGGTGGTCCATAAGAATTTTGAGGAGATATTAGTTAACATTGAGGACATAATTAGCAAGTTGTCTAATGATTTGAAGACTATAGTGAACATTAGCAATAATTCCCTGAAATCAACTGTGAAGGGCCTCACTGGTTTAAATGAGAAAGCCTTGAAATGGACTAGTAAAACCTAGAGTTGGGTGATATTGAGAAGGCTATGGAGGATGTGAATTGCTTGAATTTGGTGGAGAAGAATGAGGATCCTGCTCCAGTTGTGGAAAAGGAAGTGGATGTTGGCCCATGTTTGAGAACGAGGAGCAAGAACAAGAAGCGGGTTGCTATTTCATTTGAGGAGATCAAGGGTGTTGTGGAGATGCACAAGGGGGTCATTAAGGAAAATTTGGCCTCAGTTAATGTTCTAGAAAAGATGTTGTAGCTATGTTGTTTCTTTTGTTTGTTCAACCTTGTTGTTGATGTTTTGCTTTAGGGTTGCTGACGGGTCTCATTGTTAATTTTTGTTGTTAGTATTTTGGTTTTTTTGGGCTGTGAGCTCTTTAGGTTTAGTCTTTCTTGTAGCTTTTTGTAAAGAGTTTCGGGGTCCCTTCAAAACCTGATTTTCCTTATCAAAAACACTAGATTCAACCAAAGATTCTCCCATAATCTTCATCTTCTCCAAATCCTTTTTCCTCCCAACTTTAGCCATATTTTCACCTACATCACTTTCTTTAAGCTCTTTTGGTGGATTCCTAAAAGAGGCACACTCTTCTTCTTCCCATCATCTTTGGCCCCAAAATCCATGTCCTACTCATTAAGTCCATTAGTGCCTATATGCTCCTAAGGGGCTTCCTCCACCTAAATCTCTACAATATTCATCCTAGAATCCCCCTACTTGAATGGGGGTGAAGAATCAACAAGTGCATCCTTTGGGGCTTCATGCATGATGGTTGTTGGAGTAGGGACTAGAAGAGAATGCCCAAAAGTATATGATCCATGAACAACCTAAGTCCCAAATCTATGGTCATGCTCCATAGAATCCAACTCTTTAAAGTTTTCCAAATCATCAAATATGTTACCAGAGGCCTCTCTGAGTATAGATTTGTTCTGATGAATTGACGTTTTTGCTTTTGATCGAGTTTTCACTACTACAAACCCATTCGAATCAGGCTCCACATTTTGAATTGGAGCTTTTCCCTTTGCTTTGGAAGGATATGCTTGCACACCTAGAAGAGGTTGTTGAGATTTAGCATGCAACTTGGGGAAATTCCTTTGCAAATTCCCATATTCATGACAAGTACGACAGCGAAAAGGAAGGGCCCCATAATCCACTTGTTGAATCCAACATATACCTCCCAACCTAACTTCAACAAACTCTGGTAAAGGGTTATTTAAATTGATTTCCACGCACAGATTAGCAAAATAAGTTACCCTTCATTCAAGAATCTGAAGAGAAGGACCCAAAGGCCTCCCTAATACAACTGCAATAGAATGAAAAATTTCCTTTCGCCAAAACTCCATTGAAAGACGGGGGAGGAAAATCTAGACCAGAATCCTTGACGACATCTCTTTAGAAGGATTGAAACCTAGATGTCAGGGTTTAATAAAAAGACCCACCTGGTTGTGAAAATATGGACCACGTTCAAAAATTGCATTTCGATTAGCGATCCGTGAAAAAACCATGAAGAAATACCCATTAGATCCCAAAATAACTTCCAAATCACCTTTAGGGTTCCAGTTGGTGTGAACCCAATTTTCCAAAAGAAGGAAAATAAACTTTGATCCCCATGAACTTGCAAATGAGTGCATGTTCAAATAAATACAAAACATCTTCAACAATTGAATCTAGGTTGATCACCACCACCAGACGATCCTTACACTCTCCAAACACCCATTACATTTTGGATGAACTGCTTGAGATTGATTAATATTTGCCTCCTTTGCCACAAGCAAGAGGAAATTTATAGCTTTAGCATGATCAGAGGATGAGGCTTCCCACCAAGGATAACATCTTTGAAGGAGAATGCTTGGGGGTCCCCCAGACCCCCTGCAGGAGCCATGCGAATTGCACAGCCCACCACTCACGAAGCACACACAAACAACAAAAAACACAGACCAAAAGACACAAAGGAAATGAAAACACCAAATAAATTTGAACAACAAAGGAAATAACCATCGGCCATCCCACAAAAAACCTGATCACAGTGAGAACAGAGGGTGAGCGGCCTCACTAGGCAGTGTTGGCTGCCCCAAACCCCCGCATGCAGTATATCAAGCACAACACCATTGTCCGATGAATTGCAAGGATGGTGTTGTTAATGATTGTTGTGATTCTAATGGGATTATTAACATTATGTAGGTTAAAATATTTATTCTTACTATTTTCAGTTACAGTGGTGTGATGGCAGGTTGGACACCTAATAGATGGGTGTTTTTATCTGGTGAAGGTAGAAGTGTATATTTTCAAGACCAGAGGATAACATGAATATAACCCAATATGTACCTTAATGAAGGAAAAAATAAGGGTCATACCTCTCAATATCACACATAAGCTAGGATTTATACATGCAAATTGATAAGCATATAAAATTGCAACATAACGAATTACACATACCATAGTTATCCATGAATAAACACTAATTTCTCATATTACTTTGATAAGACACCTTAAAAATTATTTTTAAGGAATTTTTTTGCCTTATAGTTCACAAAATAGTCAAAGATAACACTCAAATTAGAAAATGTGATTGAGAGGGCAAACAAGACCATTTATATTCATATAATGATCATGTAGGTGTTCAAAAAGTCATAAAAATGAACATTAAATAATTTATTGAGGATTATAATGTCATATTACACAACATGGAAGAAAATATAAAAAATTTACAATTAAAAGTCACAAGAAAGAACAACAATGATTTGCAAATTTTTCTATTTTTATTTTTGTCTATAATATTTTTTCTATCCTCTCTTTTTGATTCGAAATATACATGCATATATCTTTAAACACCATCAAGAAGTATTGGGGGAAGAATCATGGTTATCTACAAGTGTACAAGGCACCTATGTCATATTGCATCATCTTCACATGGCCGTGCACTTGAAACCAAGCTCCTTACATCAACAACCTTATGCTTTTATATAAATAATGTCTCTAACCGATTTGTGTGTACTAAGAGGTGTTTGAAATTGTTCCCTTATCTAATAACATCCATTTTAGACCATTAATGACATATTGGGTTATGCAGGGAGGTAGGTATGGTTTTTGGTTCAAACAACGAGGTTCTAATAATTCACATGCCAAAGAGGTGAGAAAGTAAAAATGTATTTCAAAATCCTAAAATATAGGGTTTGAAGGATTTTAAGGTATGACATGTCAAGAAGGGAAATCCCAAAATCAAGGGAAAAAAGAGAAGGGGGACTTTGAGGAATGGTGAGGAATGCAATGTTGAAAACAAAAATCCTAAAATTTTGAAATCAAGGGAAATGGGAAAAGAGGGAATTTGAAGAAGTGGAATTCTAATAAGTGAAATCCCATAATTTTTAAAATCAATGGAAAAACGGGAATGGGAATTTGAGGGAATGACATGCTGGAAAGGGAAATCCTAAAATCTCGAGTTCAAGGGAAATGGAGATATGGGGACTTTAAAGGAATCATATATCGGGAAGGGAAATCCCAAATCAAGGAAAATGGGGGAATGGTGACTTTAAAGTAACGACATGATGGGAAGGAAAATCTTGAAATTTTAAAATCAAGAGAATATGGACTTTGAAGGAATGGTATGTTGGAAAGGGAAATCCTAAAATCAAGGAAATGGGAGAATATGGACTTTAAAGGAATCACATACTAGAAAGGGAAGTATTGAAATAAAGGAAAGTGGTTGAATGGGGACTTTGAATGAATGGAATGTTTCAAAGAGAAGTCTTAAATTTTTTTCAAGTTTGAAAATAATTCTAGAAAACCTCACAACTAGCTTTTTTTTTAAATTTAGACTCATGACAAAATATTGAAGGGAGGAGAAACACATAATGAGCGAGGAGGGCCATTGAATAGTTCTCTAATTAATTATCAATGATTAATATAGTAGAGGTTCACTATTACAAATCTAGGAGAAAACAAAAAATTTAAGAAAGTCCCCTAAAAAATTAGGAAAACCAATAAAAGATAAAAAGAAATTGTTGGGTCCCAAAATAACAATTCCACAATCCTAGAACTCTTCTTACCTCAAGGCCAAGTATATGTAATCTAGAAGGTAAAATGGGGGTTCATCAAAAAACTGAGGAGGCTTAAAGTCCAATTAATGAGAGTGGGTAACCTCTCGTACACTTTTAGCTCAACTAAACCTGAGAGGGTATTCCTAGAGGTGTCCTTAATAGGGTTTTAAACTAATTAAAATGTAACATGATTGCAATAATGTTAGTTATACCCAATGTATGCAACCCATATAATTTGTTACTAGGTCAACACCAATAAGCTTCATAAGACCTCTTATAGATAATACAACACCTTAAACATGCACCTATAGATAATACCAATATTTTAATCCCTTAAGATGATTCTATTTAACATTACATACATATTTGTAAGGTGTGATCATGCATGACATGATTATGTAAACTTTTAGCTATCATGTTTTCTTAAGATTGTTCCCTATTCTATACTATGAAATGATTAACAACATGCATATTCTTAAACTAAATGTAATATACCCCTACTTCTAACAAGTATGGAAGGTGCTTAAATGATGCAATGTTTGATCCTTCACCAATATAAATCAATGCCTACTCCATTAGGTAACAAAGTAATGAACAACAAAGAGGAAAGCGATACATTTTGTAAAGTATCAATAAAACCAAATGTCACGTACATGATAGTAAAATATTATGTCATATGAATGGACATACTTAATAATACATCTCAAAACTATAATAAATCATATAAAATAAACAAAACATCGTTACAAAGTAGTCACTCTTCATCTAAACCCTATGACAATCACACCAGAAAAAATAGTGAGATAGAATGCATAGCTACAACTATACATTCCCCTAAATCATTACAAACTATTATATAGACATACCATTACATGGGGGTGCTGCCACAATAATGGGTTACACTTTTTGGGACATCTTGATTTTTTCCTGAAATCACATATTTTTAGAAAATACAATGATTTATGACTTTAAAGGTTCCATTTAAATTATTTTAATTAAAGATGGATTGATCAAACCCCCTTAGATCAAACCCCCTTGGATAGAACCTTGTTAGATTTAAACCATATCTATAATCGAGTCTCCTCTACACCTATCAAAATGCTGATATAAAACCACTTTTGATTTACCTTTTGGGTGATCAAATGAATTCATTTAAAATTTATGTTTTGTAAGCCTGCAGCTCTTATTATAAGCTTCCCATAAAGTATAATTTTAAATATGTTTAATTTAATTATTATATTTATTTTTTATTTCTTGTGAATGTAGGATTTTCAATTAACATCAAGTTCTTTATTTCACACATACGAAAAAATAGAAAAATAGAGAAAAAAATTTCTAAAAAATACATGTGCACTAGGTATTGATGTCCTTATTCCAACAAAAAAAGAATAAGTTAATTCAAATGAATACAAAAAAAGTTATGTGGGTCGAAGTACACCTTTGTTCAAATTATAATTACGCTAACTTGGAAAATTAATTAAAAAAAAATATGTAACAAAAAATTATGAAAAAATATCCATTCCCTAGATATTGGTGTGAAAATTTTGTATTTTAAAAATTAGAATTGTATCCTATCTATAAAAAAAGTTATGTGGGCCGAAGTAAACATCACTTTTTAAAAATGTTGATTAGAAGAAAAAATAAGTTATTAAAAATTACATAAAATGATTCAAATTTTATTTTTTAATTTTTTTAAAAAAATATAATTAGAATCTACACAAAATATCTAACAAATAACTAGTTTGATTCATCTTCAAAACTTTAATGGTTTAGTTGCTATAGGTGTAAGAAAGTGAATGTCTGGTGAAAAATCCTGATTTTAATGTCATGTTTGTCCAAAAACTGTAACCCATTATTGTGGGATCACCCATGGAGAGGTGATTTTTCAAACCATTCCTACTCTTCACAAAATTTATTCCTTAATTTATAGCTTAGACTAGCAACATGTGATTCCGTAGTATCATCTTGAGGCACTTTCAAACTAGAAATTTATCTCAACAACCAACCCTCTATGAATAACAAACTAGTATTTGTAGATATATAGTTTAAGCACCAAGTTTGTAGGCATGAAGCTCAATAGGAGAGAAAATCATGGACGATAAGAATAAATCCTTCCTCTTTTAATCATGGTTTGTCTCCATAGTCAAGGAAGATCCCACAAAATCCACTAGAAAAATAGCCAAGAGATGGCATGAGAACCATCGAGGCTTAAAAATTTAACCACCAAACTAATTACATCATAAGCATCTTCATATTTGTCTATAACTAATAGTACATATGAAATTATGCCCTTAAGATTAAAGAATGTTTAATGTGCAAGAAAATATGATTAGGTACTTATAAATTAGGGTATGAAAATTAAGGTAAGTTCAAATTTGTTCTCTTGATGAGATAGTGTAGTAAAAAGTGTCAAAGATTGACGTTTGAGGATATCACATACTATGTACCATATTATGAGTACTTTTTCATTTAAGACTCCAAAAAAATTACATAAAAAAATTTAGAAGTCAAAGATCGGATACCAGTGAAAAGGTAACTAGGTAAATGGATGGCCAAAACTCTAGAGTCGAAGGGAACTTGGTAGGAATCAAGGAGTTAAGGTTCTAGGTAAAATCGTGTATGTAAGATAAACTACGAAACAATAACAAAGGCAACATAAAATGTAAGGAATGGATGTTGGGAAGGATAGCTTTGAATTTTTAATAAGGAAAAGTGACGAAGGTGAGGAAAAAATTAAAGGTATGGCTATATAAGGAAGTCTAATATCCCAATAGAGACAAAGGAACAAGTAAAAGTTGGAAGGAAATACATACCAAGATATGACCTTTGAAACTCTTACATGGGCACAATCCTTAAATTTTTTAACATAAAGCCTCCACACTTATACATTTTTGGGGATTTTTATAACTTTCTACACTTGAAAGGCACATGGGGGACAACGAAAGACAACACTTAAAAGTGAAGTTTCCAAATGGATACCTAGAAAAATATTTCTTAGACTAGTTATATGTAAGGAGAAAATTGAGGCATAAGTGCACAAAGGAGCTTGAACTCAAGAAAAATTTGGCCATGTCAACTTGAGTCCTAACATATTCAAAATGTCTAGGGTTTAAAATTTCGGTCCAAGGTTTAGTAGGATCTAGTAGCAAGCTCAAGGAAATAAAGAGAAAAAAAGATAATAAATAAGTGGACCATTAGGACAAGTGTGAAAACTCTCTTCACACACAAAAGAAGGTTGAGACTATCATGCCCATAATTTTCACTACCTAAACTTAACAAAAAATCATTTTTTTTAAAATTACAACACAAGACAAGGTATATCTAAGGACTTGCCTTTGTGCTTTTGATGGTATCATGTTTATGATGACGTTATAAGTGTGCTCCACATAGTGTGAGACATAGATGTTTACAAAATGATCAAGGAAAAACTCTATCGCAATCCCATCATGAGGAAACCCATTTGATCTAGATGTTGAAAATAAATTATATTGTTAAAGAATTTCTATGTTGGAGAAGTTTAAGCCTGAAGTTCTATTAGTTAATCTAAACTTTATAAAAGAAAGAGTAATATGTTTTTAAACAATTTCTTATTAATATTTGTCTAATATTTAATTATCAAAACTAGAAAAAAAATATACATTTACATAATACATTTTTTTAATATTTAAAATCATACATATATAAGGCTATAAAATTTAAACATAATGACCAATTCAATACTCCAAATGATTGGATTATAACAAAAAATAAAATTATATTATAATCATATATAGTATTGGATTCTAATATTAATTACAAACAACTAAATTAATAGCTCAAGAAATTAATGGTCGCAAGGCTCAACAATCTTTTAACTCTAAATGATTTTAAGTTGATTATTTGACTGACGTTATTTCTAAAAATTTAGGTTCAATAATAAATCTAAAGTTTATGTCACATCTCAGACTTTGATGCTACTTGAATTTACTTACGTGGAACTGATTATGGATTATTGTGTGAGGTAGAATAAATATTATGCTATTTTGAAAAATGAAATAAGTAAATGATTATTTTATTTTGAAAAAGATGAAATGCAATGAATATTATTTTATTTCGAAATGATGCAATATAGAAAATGTTATTTTGGAATGATAACTTATATTGCTTTGATTTATATTTTCTTGGACACTAATCTATTAATGGGAACTTGAGTTTTTCATGAGTTGCAGATTGTCAAAGACCAAGGGTGTGGTCAAGGTAGAGGAGGCTAGCTACCTGGCAGGGTTAAGATGGAATGGTCTCTTTCGCATACACAAACACTTAGTAAATATATAGTTGCATTTAGAATTTCATTTATTTAATCATTTTATATTGTGTCTTACTTTATAGTTGTTTATTTAATTAATTGGTAGTAAAATTAAATGCACATAGAAAATAAAATAAATAGTTTTTATTTTAATTATTGATTTCATTTGAAGATTAAGTTATTATTATTTATTATTTTGTGGATAATTGTGGTGCATGGCTAGAAAATCATGTTTGTTATTTAAAAATTAGTTTTATGGGATATATTTGAAATAAATCATGGAAAAGAAAGTAATATTTTCGAAAACAAAACAATGAGATAGAAAATATTAGAAAAATAGAAAAATAGAAAAATAGAAGAAAAGAAGTTAAATTTAGAAAATAAAATGCAAAAGCAAAGCAAAACAAGGATAAAAAAGAGAGGAAATAATAAAAGAGAATAATCTTTATTCTCTCAATAGCTGAAGATTCATTCAAAACACTAGATTCATTTTTCTCAAATTTTAATCTGCAAAACAAAAACCAAAAAAGGAACAATAGAGTTAGAGAAATTGGGAAAAGTGGAAGAACAGTGGGAAAGAGAGGAGAACAAGAAGTGAGCCACATGGGATAGCGTTTTACCAGGTTTTTATTCATTTTCCATTGTATTCAATCTTAGTTTGTGTGAATAAATGGATCTATCTTCATTTGTTTTGTCTAAAGATTAAATTTCATTGTTGACACCCAGTTGATTATATCAATTGTAGTTATGAATTTGGTGTTTAAATCATCAATTCTTCCGTATGAGAAATTTTGTATCATGGCTGTACTATGTTGTTTATACTTATTCCTCTTAATATATATATACATATATATATATACATACATATATACATACATACATATATATACATACATACATACATATATATATGCATACACATATATATACATATACATGTATACATATATATGTATATACATATACATATATATGTATACATGTATATGTATATATATGTGTATGTATGCACATACATACATACACATATATATACATATACATATGTATATATGTATATATATGTGTGTGTGTATGTATATATGTATATATGTATATATGTGTGTGTGTATATGTATATATATGTGTGTGTGTGTGTGTGTGTGTGTATTATATTGCTGCATATTGTATTTTGTACAGCAATACAAATTGTATTTTAGATTTTTTATTAAAACGTTGTATTTATGGGCAACAAATATAAAATATTTATATATATATATATATATATATATATATATATATATATATATATATATATATATATAATATTGCACCATATAATATATATACATATATATAATACTATTATAAATATATTTGAAAAGAGTATAACTATCATATACTGTAATCGAAATAGAAATCTTTCTGATCATTTTTTTATTTTCACTGAATGGAAGTTCGTTTTGAAAGAAATAATCAAAGGTATTTAAATGCAGCCATAGCTGCATATGGAAGGTTGTGTTGTGGAGGTAGCAGCCCTTCAATAGGTCGTGGCCTGTGGAATGGGCGCTGCCATCCACAGGAAATGCTCCCATAAGGGGTCCACTCCCATAGGATCCATTGGTTCTCCCAGCTACTATGATGGGATTTAAACTTTTTAGTAAGCTTTTAACTTGCCTTAACACTTATTCGAATGCAAAATTCGCTGCAAGTTAAGTTTGCGATTTCTTGTATGTTTTTTTTAATTGCAAATGTATATATATAATATATACATGTGAAAGTTTCTGTATATTTAGCAGAGTAAACTGTTGTTTAAAAATGATATATCTTTGGAAATTTAATTATTTCTACTTGTAAAATGGTATGTTTTTTAATATATATGTATATGTGTGTGTGTGTGTGTGTGTGAATGAGCAATATTTATTTTTTGAGGTGAATAAATATTTATATCTGATTTAGAAAGTGCTCATTTTTAATATATATAAATATAATATGTATTTTTAGATAGAATCATTTAAATTGGAATTTATTTATTCAGAATGAATTAGTAGAATTTTTGTACTCAAATTGAAGGACATATAAATACATATGTTTGTTATTTTCACTTGGAATATTAGTAAATTGAATGAATTGAGTAACTGTTGGATGCAATATTAAATATAAACAACTTATTTTTCTTATAATTATTTCATTTTGTTGAATTTGTAATATAGATGGACATGAAACCAAAATAACGAACTTGGAGTAAAAAGTGTGTTTCTGAAAGATTTTATTAATTAGAGAATGTTTGAAACTTAAGCAAATTTATGACAGGATGTTGAATGTAGGCTCCCAGAAACAACAATTTACTTTTCTAAATTACCATTATGTTTTATTATTGTTTGGCCAAGCTATTGTACCAGTGAAATAGATGGTTTTGAAAAGCCTAGATTTTATATTATATATGTCTCTGCCACATCTTGTATGCGAGTATTATGTTATTCTAGTTTAGGAATTGTATATAGGCATCAAGCATGCATCAAGAGATTCTCTTCTACTTATACCGTTTCAGGTTGCTAGGATCCTCGTGTAGGGTTGGTGATTTCTTCGTCTTAGGAAGAAACCCGAGGAAGTTCAATACTTCGTATTTGGGAGGAAAAAGTGCCTTAACCTCACTCTTGGCCTTGGCTTGTGGAAGACCATCAAAATCATGGCGATTGAGGACAAAAATTCTTATACTATATGAACATACTTCCTGTAAAATTCTTGTATGGATTGCTTAGTCAATCTATAAATGTAAACTTATCTTCATGGATGTAATTATTGATGTAAAACTTATACTTGCAACACTGAAACATATGTAATGTAACACCCTACTGGTGTATGAGATTTGTACTTCATTATTGTAACTTGTTATTATGCAATTATAGATGTTTTATTTAATATATGATTCATTTTCCTTAATTGGAATAAGCATTGCTTTTTGGATTACTATTTTAGTATGTGAGTTTCCTATGCTTTACAATTTATTAAAGAATCAAAAAGTTTATTTGTATATATTTATTTCATTATTTCCTTGTGAAAATTTTAGTGCAACTATAGTTGTAATCTTCAAGTTATTAAGTTGATTTGAAATAGAAAAAAATCTTCTAATTTGAAAACAAAATGGAGATATTTTCTTAATCACTAAATAACTAAGCAAGTACTTATTTTACTAACTAAAAACTAACTTTAAACTAATTTGAAACTCTTTAAATATTTTTTTTCCTCTTTAGTTTTCTATTTACATTTGCATTCTAGTTGGATTGCATTTCCATTTTCTATGTTCATTTGTTTTTTTCTAGATTGGTTAGTGGATTTCTTTCTAAGATGTTGGTTATTGTAGATTAAATTGTCTAGAGGTTGAAGATATTGTAGGTTTAAGATTTGATGGAATTTTTTCCATTTCATAGTTGTATTGTATAGATTGGTTAATGGATTTCTTTCTAATAGGTTGATTATTGTAGATTAAATTGTCTATAGGTTAAAGACACCGTAGGTTTAAGATTTGATTGAATTTTTTCAATTTCACAGTTGTATTGTAGGTTCTATATATATATATTCTCATATTACATTGTTGTAGGTATTGAAAAATTCAAAATCATATTTGAAACATATAAATATCACTTTGAGTTTATGGAAAGTTTTTTGGTAGATTACAACAGTTGACTGCAATGTCATTACTGTAGACACCTAAAAATATCTCAATGGATCACATTGGCTAACTTGTTGAAGTTGTGAAAGCCAACCTCACAGACTCCGAAGATCACCTGCATGCAAATAACTTGTCACAGAAAAAAGAAATTCCAGACAAAAGGCAAGAGTGCTCTGAAAGCTAAAAATGTATTAATCAGAGAGGGATAAAATACAATGATCAATCCTTATAAAAGGAGATTGTGCAACCCTAAAAAGTAGACATTTAATAATTAATATAATTATTAAATGTCACAATATGCAACTAAAGTGAAATCTTAAGAGAGGAATAAAAGTAACTTAATTAATATAATTAAGTTAAAACCTTTACTCTAACACCCCCCCTTAAGATGAGCAAAAGTGCAACTACAAACATGTGCAAGAAAGCAAAGGTAACTACAATGCATGAAAATAAAATTGGGTCCTAGCAACTAGGCCTGATTAGGTACCCGAATACAACCAAATCTCTGTAAAGTGGAGAAATAGAGAAAACCTCATGAGAAAAACTCTACTCCAAAAAGAGATGAAAGACATGAAGAACATTATTGAAGCAAGAAGAAGCTGCAAACAACTGTCAAGACATTACTGCTATGGTGCTGAAGAACCTCCTCTGAAGATAGGATGATCAGAAGCAAGAAGACAACAATCTGCATGAGTGCTCCAAACGACACTACTCGAATCAGATGGCAAACAAAGGAAAACACCTAGAACGAAGATACAGATGGAACAAGTACCAATAGTCTAAAAAACACTGATCAACTGTGAATGGAAGATTCCTTCCAAGGCGAAACCAAGGAAGCATTAGCACGAACAATATAATACCCCCCATAATGTTAACTAGGAGAGCTTGACAGATCCACTGAAATGTTGTGTAACACCCTGTAGTGCATGAAGGAGAAGAAACAACATCTGAAAGTGCACAAGAAAGCACCTGCAACTGAAAAAGTGGTGTGCAAAACAAAGCACACATGTATGAGGCTGGAATCATACGGATCCACTATTGTTGTGGAGGGACACTCACCAGACAAAGGTGTGATGGGAAAAACAAAGGCACTACACAACCCCCCCATGGCACTTTATAATACAGTGCGAGTACAAAATATGGCACAACCTTATATGCAAAATCCCCAAAAAACATGTACAATAGTGTGACACTTTATCTCAGTGCGTTTACATAAAAGATTGCTTACAAAAGATTATCATAATGTCATAAAAAGACACAAGATCGAAATACATGAAGAACAACCAAAACCAAAGCATCCTATGCAAACGAGAAAATGCAAACCGAGTGCATGCACAGACCAATGTTCACATCTGCCTCCATGATTAAAAAAGGACCTCAAATTTGATTTCTGAAAAATCTGTTTATAATGAGTAGACAAAAACATAAACCCAGAAATTTTTTGAAGCTGAAAATAAAACCCAAAAATCATTTTTTGATCCAACAAGTAAAAGATGAAATAAATTTTTTAAACTTTTAGCCAGGAGAAAAAAAATTGACGCGTGACAGTTTTTGTGTAGCCGTTTTCTTCATATCCGTGAAAAAAATCAAAAAATGAAATAATACCCAGATTGTATTTCGACCATGTCTACAAAACCCAGAAATCATTTTTTGATTCAGCAAGCAGAAGATAAAAAAACAATTTTTTTTAACCTTCAACCAGTAGAAAAAATGACACGTGCCAATTTTTGTACTGCAATTTTCTCCAAATCCGTACAAGATATCAAAAATTAAAACATACCCAGTTCATATTTCAACCCTGGCTACAAAACCCAGAAATAATTTGTCCTACAACTAAGTGGAAGCTGGATTTCTAAAGCAAAAAATGAAAAACGGCTTCAAACCCTTGCACAAAAGAAAACTCTGTAAGTTGATATCTTCAAAAAAAGAATAGGCAGCTGCAGATCTGGAACTCTGATACCATGTTGAAGTTGTGAAAGCCAACCTCACAGACCCCGAAGATCACCTGCATGCAAATAATCTGTCATAGAAAGAAGACATTCCAGACAAAAGGAAAGAGTGCTCTGAAAGCTGAAAATGTATTAATCAGAGAGAGGGATAAAATACAATGATCAATCCTTATAAAAGGAGATTGTGCAACCCTAAAAAGTAGACATTTAATAAGTAATATAATTATTAAATGTCACAATATACAACTAAAGTGAAATCTTAAGAGAGGAATAAAGGTAACTTAATTAATATAATTAAGTTAAAACCTTTACTCTAACATAACTAACATCATTTTGTCTTCAAACCCATCCTCATTTTGCTTGTTTAATTAAATAAGCCTAATTATTTAATTAAATGCCTCATTTTCACCTATTAATCTAATTGACTTAATTGGGTTAATTCACCCCCTCTCACACTGACATTTCATCTGATTTAATTAAATAATGCAAATTATTTAATTTTAACCCTAAGTCTATTTATTTAATTAAATAACCTAAACTATTTAATTAAATATCATATTTGCATCTCATTTTCATTAAATAAATCAATAATTTAATGAATATCCTCATATTCCTCATCTTGCACATTCAAATTTAGTTTTAATTAAATAAATTGCTAATTTCCATCTCATCCACTTGCATAGGGAATATTCTCCTATTTTCCTCCAAAAAAAGATAATGATTACTTCAAACAAACTTTGAAACAACTTTTTAAAGTTGTTACAAAGTGTGTTTGTTTGCATGATTGTGAGCCCTTGATCTTTTCTTGATCCATGTGATCTTTGATTCTCATCCATTGATGAGAATCCTTGATCCACATTTCATCCTCCTTTCATTTGTGACCATTGATAGATCAAATCAATCTCTTTCATTTCTTTTTCATGTGATCTCCATTAAATCAATTATTTAATAATATCATATAATTCCCCTAATTTGCATAATTAAAAAAAAAATTAATTATCAAATTAATAATTCTCCCACTTGCAAGGTAATATTCCTCCTTTGCACTCCTCCAAAAGGGGAATATTCCCATGGAATATTCCTTCCCCTTTTGCACAATTAAACTTTGTTTTAATTTGCAAAATATCTATTTCCTCACCCATGAGAATATTCCAAAGAATATTATTTCTCCTCACTCATTTAAAAAAGGGAATATTCTTATAAAACTTCATGTGCAAGTTAACTCAAAACTTCATGTGTAAGTTAACTCAAAACTTCTTGTGCAAGTTAACTTGTGACCTCTTGTATAGGTTGTTAAAAGTGTGTTTGTTTGGATGAATGTAAGACCTTGATTAAATATCAACTTGCATTTTCAACCCTTGATGAGAATCCACGATCCATGCCTCCAACTTCTTCCATCCTTGACCATTGATTAGCCTTTTTTTTATCTTAACCCTTTATTTCTCATTTTCTTTCTTATAAATAGGTCACTATTTGGAAACAAATGGATCCATCTTTTAAGAGCAAACTTATGTTGTTAAAATCACTTTCACTTGCACTCATATTTAACACTTATTTAGCATCCTTTTAGTTTAATTTACTTGCATCATTAGCTTAAAGCATCCATTAATGGCTTCCATGATAACATAGGTGCATACATTTAGCATGTTTTGTAATTAGGATTTTAATCTTTTGAAGCTTGCATACATTTATAATAGCTTTGCATACACCCATATCGATCATTTTAGCATATATCATGTTAATTTAGTATTTAAATCATGTTTTATCACATATCTCTCATCTGTTTCATTGATTATCTTCAATAGAATCGATTGAAATACGCTCATTATCCAAGGGATTAGGAAAGGTTCGCCATTCCACATCAATGCGACACCACTCCTCCAGTAGGATAAGTTTCAATGTCTTAGATTAGAGGTTTGTCAAGCTTTCATGATTTAGAATGTTAGTTTTAATGGCTTATTTGTCTTTGTTTACAGTGAATGATCTTATTGGGATTGATGCTTAGTGGGTTAAATATGCCTCAAATTTGTATGGATCGGGTGTAGTTAACCTATACTATGGCATTGGTCACAGTTTGACGCTAGAAGGAGGGAATGAACTAATCAATCTAACAAATTTCTCTTTAGATTTTTGTTTTCCTTGTGTTTGTAGATATAACGACTCTTTTTTAGGCTAATTGGGTTTTGTAAGTTGGGTGATAAAAGTTAAAGTGAAGAAGCATTCTCATCTTTAAATCTTATAATTGTAACAAGCGTTTGAAGCTTTTGGGGCAATTATAACCCATTTATCATGCTTTTCATTTTATGCTTTAGGACCACACTAATTTTCATTTGGGTTTAAAAAGAACACTCAAACGGGACTAAAATTGAACCCTCATTTCATCATTTTGTTTCGGGTTTAAAATTGAACAAGGCAACTTAACATTTCGTTTGGTGCATAAAATGAATTCATCTTAGCTTTAGAGGTTAAAATTAATGAGTGTTTTTTTTGTTTTGATTTACATCTTTGTTATTGAATGTGCATGCAATTCTCTCACACCACTCGGCGATCTTGAGAAATAGAAACATTCCTTAACACTTTGTATAATCACCTACATCTTTCAATTTGAATTAAAAATGAACCCCATGCTAGTGTAGGGAAAAGGCGTGGTGTGTGTTCTCTCCTTGTTTCATGCAAATTGGGATGATCGAACTACAAACGTACTTCCTTTCTATTGTCTATCTTTAGAGGGCCTACCTCCCCGCTTCGAAAGGAGGGAACAACCCAAGTGGAAGCAAGCTAAATCCAAGCTCTTTCAAGCCACTATATAAATAATGTGTTTATGACGAAAGTCGTAAACAATAGGTATGAATGTGTCATACCAACAAGTGCCACCCTTAGTATCTATGTGACATGTCAAAATATTTTCTTAGGAAAGGACTGGGAGGCCTCTTGATTGAAATAATCATGAGCTAATCTTGTCGCGTGTATGGCCACCTTGAAGGAAAGCCCTTATTACGAACCAATTGTTTAGAAGCCAAAAACCTTTATGCTTGCAAGTGCAGGAATGATCATTCTGAAGCCACCCCGCATTTTACTATTCATTTTTGAAACAAAAAAATCCTTCTGATCTGCAGATCTTAAGGATTTGAGATTTGGTGGTCCGAGAAGTGTGTGTCATGGAGGGGAGCCAGTGTCGCCAAATCTCTAGCTATTCGCATTGTATTAGTGTTTGCAGAAATCCAAGTGGGGATTCAACAAGTAGTATTTTATGAACCTAAGGTGGTAAATGCTTGAGAGTCAGTTTAAAACTTTGCTTGGTTCCAAAAATATTACAAACAAACATTCACAATTTTCCTCAAAATTTCAAACCCTTTGGTCTAAGTATGGATACCCTTTGAAAGAGCCTTAATAATAATGCTTGTACTAAGGATTTCTATACTTAGATATTTCTAAATATCTTGACTTATATCTCAATCCATACTTCCCAAAGTTAACATAGGCAACTATGGCTTCAACCTCGTGATTTTCACAAAATGGACCTTGTGAAATTTATGATTTTTTTGACATAGACATTTAGTTTGAACTTAATCAAGACAAGTGTTTGTGGTAAAATAAACTCACTTAAGCAAGATAAATTGACAAATTGAACCCCACATGACCATTTGGCGTTCGATTGCTCCGATTGAACAACCCGACCTTACACCTGCTACCATACAAGGAAAACATTGCAAAACATTGAGTCCAAAATCATTGAGTTTCACTTTACCAAAATTATTGGGTCCTATTTCCAAAATCATTGAGTCCTTAGGGTTTGAAAACTTTAGAGGTCTAGCACATTTCTCACTACCTTGGTCTTATCAAACAAAGTTTCACTTTAGGTCAACATTGGGTCAAACATTTCACTCACCCCTTCATCAAAATTCATCCTTCATCTCACCAAACTTTGCAAAAAAAATTTGAATACACCAACACTTTGGGACTTAGACATCTATCAACCCAAACCCTAACTTAGCTACTTTGTATGTAAAATGAATCCTTTTCGATGCATTTGGTTAAGTTAGTTATCATCCTTGGACTAGCTTATCTTGAAGGTCACGAGTCTACCCTAAAGATTCTCAAGTTCATAAACATCCTTTATCCTAACTGTGACCAATGTCATTAGTATAGGTTAACTACACCTGATCCATACAAATTTGAGGCATATTTAACCCACTATGCATCAATCCCAATAAGATCATTCACTGTAAACAAAGACAAAAAATCCATTAAAACTAACATTCTAAATCATGAAATCTTGACAAACCTCTAATCTAAGACATTGAAACTTATCCTATTGGGGGAGTGGTGTCCCAATGGCAACCCTTTCCCAATCCTTTGGATAATGAGCTCGTTTCAATCAATTCTATTGAAGAGAATCAATTAAACCGATGAGAGATGTGATAAAACATGATTCAAATGTTAAATTAACATGATATATGCTAAAAAGCAAAATTTGAATTGGTCGGCTTTGCTCTGCTGTGACATTTCTCGCTCTGGTTGGTTTTTTGAATTTTCAGCCACTGTTGTGATTTGACTGCTTCATGGGTTGGTCAAGAGGGGGGCCTAAGAAGGCTCCCCATTCCAAGAATGTTGTCCTCTTACCTAGCATTATGCCTGTGGTGGTAGTGGCCAGTCTGGCTATTCCCAATATGACGTCCCATCCTCGTACTTTAGTCCTTTCCCCTGGGGAAAAGATGAAGGGAATCTCTGGAAAGTCACCCAATTCACCATCTTTTGGGCTCAACTCTTTCTTCTTAGAGGAAGCACCGGATTCCTACGTGGACAAACTGGTGGGGTCTAACTCACCAACTTCGAGTAAAAGGCTATTGGAATCTGCTTCCTACTCGGTGATTGGCTGGGAAGTAGATGTCCTTGAGGTTTTGATGCTGAAGGTGATGGATAACCTCAAAATGGCTCTTGTTGGAAATTTTTTGGCATACAGGCCAAATATTGAACTAGTTCATCAATGGGCTGCTTCCACTTGGAATCTGAAATGCAGCATCACTGTAAATGTTATGCCCAGAGGTATTTTTCTTTTTTCATTTGTGGTTTATGAATACATGTTGAAGGTTTTAACTAGTGGTCCCTGGGATTTTGACTCAAGATTTAAAAACTTTCTCTCCCTCTGCAAATGGAAACTGTGTTTTGACCTGTCAGTTGACTTGGGGGCCTCAGCTCCAACCTAGGTTTGCCTTCCAAGCCTCCCATTGGAATTTTGGGAGAAGGGAATCTTAAAGGGCATCACCAACTCCTTTGGGAGTTTTTTGGCTATAGATAAGATAATTCATGAGAGATCAAGACTAGTGTATGCTCATATTTGCATAAATGTGGTAGTGAATACGGTCCTCCCTTCTTCAATCCTGCTTAAGTCTAAGTTTGGTAACTGGACTCAACCCCTTGAGTACAAAAATGCCTGCCTTTTTTTCCAGCAATGCAAGAAGTTTGGTCATCTAATAGATTCTTGTGGGAATAATTATGGTGAGGGCTCAAAGGCTAAGGAAAAATATTAGAAGAGGAGCACTCTACCAATGAAATGGCTTCTGGTGTGTAGCCTACTCCTATTCTAGCTCAGGAGGTGTCTATTCCCCTCCTGAAGGATAACTCAGATCTGGACATGAAGTTTGTTTCTAATCCTCTTGTTGAAGTAAATAACTCAGTATGCCTAAACCTTGAAGTGGTTGCCCCTGCTTCTTCCCTTCCAACTTTGGGCTTTCCCATAATGGAGGATACAGGAGAGGAAAATGTAAATATGGAGAATGTTCAAGTTGGGAATACCATGACAGAGAAAAATGTGTTGGCTCCGAGGGTGAAGGAGTAAAATCATGGTGCTAGCGAAGACCTTGAAGAAGGTGAGTATGTTCTGGCTGATATAGACCCTTCTTTGGAGGACATGAACTCCTTATCTCAAATTGGAGAAAGAAACCTAAGTGACTCGCTGGTTGTTCTTAGCTTCCCTTAAGGGTCTAGAGATAAGGAGGATGAAGAGGGATGGTCCCAAGCATCAAAAAACTACAAAAAGAAAAAGAAACTGAATATGGGAGGGGGAAATAGGCTGGGAAGACCCTCCCAAAAGGACTCCAGAACTAAAGATACTGTGAGGGATGTGGCAGCTGGAAAACAGAGAACCTTGGACTCGATCGCAAGATCGAAGCCCAAGAAGAAGTAGCTTGAACTACTGCTTTGGGGTGGAGGTGGGGTTGAATTTTTTCTTATCAATAAAGTACCTCTCCTAGAACATAAGGGGCCTTAATAGCCCGTATAAACATTTTTTGGTGAAATCGTGTATTCTTGACAATAAAGTGGATGTTCTCCTTCTATAGGAAACGAAGATGAAGAAAGAGACTTTTGATAAAGCTATTTTGAGCATCTGGACAGGAGCTAATTATTTTTTTAGTGAGGTAGAAGGAGCTTTAGGTGGTATTTCTACCCTTTGGAATCCTTCTAAACTGAAAGGCACTTTGTGTTCAACTTGTAAGAATGGTCTTTTGATTAACCTCGAAGACATTGTTTCTTAGGAGAAATGGAATCTTATAAACATATATGCTCTGAATTTGTGCAAAGATAGAGTCCTGCTTTGGGAACAGCTAAGTAATGTTATTTCTGTTAGGAAAGATGACCACTGGATGCTTGGAGGGGACTTCAATTCTCCTCTCCTTCCTTTAGAAAATTCAGGAGGGTTGGATGATTATTTTGATAGTATGATGGAGTTGGTTGAGTTATTCAATTCGGCAAGTCTTATTGATATCCCCCTCCAAGGAACTAAGTATACTTGGTCCAACAGAAGGAATGGAAACCATCTAATCCAAGTCAAGCTAGATCGGTTTTTGATCTCTGCTAATTGGAATATATCTCAATTCCTTTCTCTTTCAGCTCTTCCTAGGTCTGGTTATGATCATAATGCCTCGGTGCTTAAAATAAATGTGGACCATAATAGGGAACCTTTCCTTTTCAGATAAGAAGCTATGTGGAGTCTTCATTTTTATTTTGCTACTCTGGTTAAAACTTGGTGGGAGGAACCTATAATAGGCACACCCATGTATTGCCTGGTGGAAAAGCTGCTAAGGATTTCTTTAGGTTGGATAGGTTGTTGTTCTCAAGAAGTTTGGGATAGAAGGAAGATTCCTAAAGATTATCTTTGCTTGTGTTACCTCCCCCATGTGTTATGTTTTGGTTAATGGAGTCCCCCGAGGTTTTTTCTCTAATGGTCATGGACTTAGGTAAGGTGACCCCCTTTCTCCCTACCTTTTTATAATTGTTACTGAATTTCTTGGTAGGAACATTCAAAATTTGGTGGACTCAAAAGCTCTCAAAGGTGTTAAAGTTGCCTCATCTCTCATGCCTGATTCCCATCAACAGTTTGTTGATGATACTCTAATGTTTGGAGAAGCCTCGATGGGGGAAGTAGGTCTCTAGAAACAGGTTCTCAACGACTATGTTGTTGTTTTTGGCCAGTGCATAAACTATGAAAAAATCAAAATTTACTTCTTCAATACTGACCAGTAGATTAAGGATAGAGTGATAAAAATATTGGGATGTCAGGAAGCCGCTTTACTTGATGCCTATCTAGGTTTTCCTTTGATCTCTAAGAAGTTGGAAAATAATTACTGGAATCAACTGATAGAAAGGATCCAAAACAAACTTGTTGGTTGGAAGGGGAAGCTTCTTAGCTTGGTGGGAAAAATTCAACTCCTTAAAGCCTCCCTTCAGAATATCCATGTTTACTATCTATCCCTTTTCAAAATCCTTGCCTCTATTAGGGAGAAGATTGAACAGATCCACCAGAGAAAATTTTTATGGTCAGAAACTGAAGAAAAAAAAAGACTATCCTTGGTTAGCTAGGAAAAAGTGTGTACTCCTAAAAGAAGAGGAGGTATGGGATTAAGAAGAATATCCATGCTAAACAAATCCTTAATGGATAAAATTGGTTGGAATCTGTTGGAAGGCTCTAAAGACTAGGTAAAAATTTACAAAGAAAAATATTTAAGGAACAAGAATTCTAGCTGTTTTCTCTCACTATCTGAACTGCCTAGTGGTTCATCTTTATGGAACCATCTAATGATATTGAGGAATGTGTTGAAGATGGGGGTAAGAAAGATAATTGGGAATGGAAATAATACTAATTTTTGGAAGGACCCTTGGATAGAGAATTCAACTTTGTCCTCCTTTGAAGAACTTAATCCTCTTAAACTTAGCCTAAACAGGATCCATGGTAAAAAAAATTATGATTATATTAACTCGGATATGGAGGAACCTACATGGAAGGAGTTCCATTTTTTATTAAGGAGGAACAATCTGAGAGGCCAAAGACAAGTGAATTGGGACCCAATCCTCATAAGACTGCATAATCTGATTAGGGAGGCTAAGTGGTTTGAAAGAGAAAGGGAAGATGAGTGGCTTTGGAAAGGTCGCTCTTTTGGCTATTTCTTTGTCAAAAATACCTATGAAGAACTGGTGAAGCCTCAAGTTTTTGTCCCAAACCATTTATGGGATAGGGTGTGGTTAAAGAACCTTGTTCCCAAAATTAATTGTTTCTGGTGGATTGGGGCTCATGGTAAAATTCTCACTATTGACAATCTAGTTAGGAGGGGTTTTCAATTGGTTAATAGGTGTTTTCTTTGTAAATAAGAAGAGGAGTCAATTACTCATATTTTCTTTCATTTCCAATTTGTGAGGGAAGTGTGGTCTTGCTTCTTGTTGTTGTTGTCTTTTGATTGGGTGTTTCCTAATTCAGTGAATCTTTTTTATTGAAAGTTGGTCAAATTTCCCCTTCTCACATAATGTAATTGTTGACCTCTAGAATCAAGTTCCTCCATTTGTCACCTAGGGATTATGGAAGGAAAGGAATAATAGAATATTTAGGGAAGTGGAGAGAAGTAGCGGGGAGGTTAGTTTGATTATAAAAACCCAAATTAAGGAAAACATTGAGGCTGGAAGATACAGATTCTCCAAAACTTGGCCTAACTACAAAGAAATGAGGATTAAATAGAATTGGAGAATAAGGAAGGATCTAACCAAACTCAATTGGTCAAAGTTGCTTAACAGAATGGCTAATGTAGCCCTCCATGGGAAAATTGGATTAAGTGTAACTTCGATGGGTGCTCAATAGGAAACCCGGGACAAGCTAGAGTAGGGGGTTTGGTAAGGAACCATAAAGGTGACTATATTGTGAGATTTGGAGTGAATATGGGTGTTTGTTCTAACAATAAACTTGAAGCTATGGCCACTCTAGGGGGTTTCAATACTCTAAAGGAGTTGGGTTACAAAAATTTTATAATACAAGGGGACTCTAAGCTAATAGTGGACATTCTAAATGAAGAAGCTACACCACCATGGGAATTAAAAAATATAATAGATAAATGCCAAGTCATTAAGAAGTTTTTTAACAACTATAGGGTGCAACATAAGTATAGAGAATGAAATAAAGCTACCGATTGTGCCACCAACGTGGCACTGAGTTGTAGGGGATGGACCCGATGGACTAATGGCAACATGCCAAAATCTTTAAGAGACATGATTCTAAACAAAAAATTTGAAAATGAATATCATATGCAAAAATGAAAGGTTGGTATTATGCAGGAAAAATGAGTAAAAAGTGGTGCCTTTTGTATTTTCGTGTAATGATGGCATTTGGAGTATAGGATTGTATCAGAAGATCTCAGCAGGAGGTAATTTTAATAATTCTTCCTTCAAGAAGGTGACCAAAAATCACATGAAGTTAATGAAATTGTTAAGGGATGTCATTTATGTTCATGTCGATTTGCCTTTGTCAGCAATTCTCGTATCTCTAAAGTGGAAAGGTATAAAATTTAATAAGGATTTAAATTCTTGTAAGAAAAATGATGAGACTTGTGTACCGAGAAATGTGTCGTTGGCTTTCTCAATAAGAAACTTCTCAATTCACCACTCTATATTGGCTCTGTGTGTAATTTGGCGTAAGAGTGTTTGTTGTATTCTGGGAAAGAAGCAGATGGTGTGGGTGATTATGAAGAAAATCTCGTCACAGTGAAATAATTTCAAAGGAGAAAAATGGGAGGTCCCAAGAAGTGAATAGAGCCACCAAATTGTCAAGCCCTAAAATAGAATGTGGATTTATAGAGAATGTTTGAGAATGTTGGTATGGTCTCATTCTTCCAATCCCTGAAAGGATACAATGAGAACCTAACGGAAAATTTTACCAACTCCTGGAGGAAGGGCAGCATCACCATTGGTGTGATGAAGTTTGAGGTTACCACAAGATTCATTGTTGATGCAACGGGTCTGCAAAATAATGGGCTTAAAGTTGCAAAGAAAAGCGGGGTGGACTATCAGAGGTTTGTCAACAATTTCTTGCATGGAGAGAATCTCAAGAGATTTGAGAATGAGTATGCAAGATTAGAACTACCTCCTCCCTTTGCTTTAGTTAGCCTATTTTTTATGTGTTACTTTACTCTTGAGGGTAGGTATATGTAGGTACATGCATACCATTTCCCTCTACTAAACCACATTTGGCATGGTGAGAGAATCAATTTGCCTTTCTATCTATTGTCCTCCCTGCACCTTAATATTGAGAAGGGTGCTAGTCCTCCCCTCCATCAAGGCCTTATTCTTACCCTATATAAGTATGCCCTAGCTTTGAATCCTCATGGCAACCCTTTAGCTAGTAGAAATGAGAACCGTGATCATTTGAAGATATTGAGGAACAACCTGTTGAGGAAAACCCTGTTGTTGTTGAAATCCCGGCTAAGGAACCTATCCCTCGCCAACCTCCTGCAATTGTTGCTAGGCGGGTGCTTATCCCTGCTAAAACTAACTCTCTTATGGCCAATGTGTCAAACCCCTCAACTCTGATGTTGCAAAAAAGTGAGGAAAAAATAATTTTTGAAATTGAGCTCATTAGAGCTATGTCAGAGAAAAGGAAACATTTGCCTTTGCTGTTGGAACTCCCCAAGGCTAAGAAACCTAAAAGAGACTTAAATCCTAGGGATGTAATTAATATCACTAAGGAAGGGAATAAAATTGAGGAGGTGAAGGAAACTTTGCAAGGGAAAGGGAGTGGAGGTAGTGGGGGGAGAAGGTCGGCACGACTAGCTAAAGCAACCTTGAAGGATAAAAAAGAAAAACATAAAATGGCTGTGAGTGAGGAGGACCTGGGGTATGAAGATTTTGAAGCCCGGGAGGAAGAAGACTCTAAAGACATGGACTTTGAGGACTCTACTTATGAGATGGGGGAAGATGGTTCAGAGGAGGATAAGGAAGAGGAATAGGATGAGCAAATTGAGCCTATTGAGGATAAGAATGAGGTCGAAAATGTTCAAGATGTTGGGGATTTGGGTATGGAGAACAAAACTGAGGACTCAAGCAATGAATTTTTAAAGAGTAGACTAACTTTTATGCAAGTTCAGTTTGAAGATATGGAGAAGGCATTAGTTACTCTCATGAAGGTAATTAATAGATTGATGAGGAGGGAAATGTTGGGAGCTACTTCTGGAGAAACAAAAATCACAAGGAAGCTAAAGAAACGGGGGAAACCTGATACCTTGAAGATGTTGGATGAAACTGAGGGACATGATTGGAGAGAATACATTACTCTCATGGGCGAGTATATGGGGACTTGTTGAAGAAATCCAGTTAATGGCTTGTTGCTACTACTCTGTTGTTAATGATGAGTTTTTTGTCCTTTTGTTTTAACATCTCAGACTGTTATTTTATTATCTCCATGTTATGGTGGAATACCACCTGGGACACTATTGACTTAATTAATAGTTTACGTAGAACTAAGTATGCTAGTAAAAACTTACTATTTTTTATTAGTACTAGTTGGACTATGGTTGCTATTTTAAATGTTGGCCTGTGTGCTATTACTGTTGTCAAATAAAGTTGCACCCTTGCTAAGCTATTAGCTGTAACGACCTATTGACACATGGGAACACTTCGAGGTTGTGGGTGACCTGGGAATGAAGTGAACCTCCAGATTATGGGTTGGTTCCCCTTTGTGTTATCTTGAGAAAACTAAAGAATGATAAGGAAGAGTAAGAAGGATATACTTGAATTTAAAACCTATCACTAACAGGTGATACACCAAAGATAAAAATATGACAATACTGCAGAAAGCTCACAGAAAATCTCAATAGAGCTAAACAATCTCACAATACAGAGATTTATGTTTATAAAAACTAGTTTATGTAAGGTTCCGACTGTTCTAATGCTTAACACAAGGAAAACAAAGATGTTTTCACAGATATAAATGCAATAGAAAGAGATCACTAGCATAAACCTGCTTTATGACATAAAGTTCTTTGCATCCAATACTGAAGGAATCTGATAAAATAAATGATCACACAGAATTTTATCATGCAACTCACAGGTCTGTAGTATTTATGAAAATGAGTTATAAAGGCTGAATAATGCTCTTTCAGCAATCTCCTAACCAAGAACTACTTTACAAAAAGGAAAAAATGCCATATATACCAAAATGATGTCGGCCCCTAGGGCTTACAAAAACTATCTATTCATAAAGATTTTCCTTTAGATCTTTTAAATGAAATTAATTTTGCATCCGATTGCATCCTCGTGTCCATCTTGGTGACAGATCGCCCTCAAGGGAAGCCTTAAGATCTTTTGCAGCATTAACTTCGGGTCCTTGTGTCCCTCTTCGAATCTCCTTACCGAGCTACCTTGAATGCTCCTGAGTGTTATCATAAATGTAGATTGACTCTTCTGCGAGCAGCGATCCTAGGTGTCACAGACTTGTGGCCTCTTTTGTTTGTAGGTTGACCTCCTTTGTAAGCAGCCTCAGACTTTCCCATTATATCTTCACGCTATTGTTTACCGAGCTACTCCATCATCCTTTATCTCATAACAGATTCATATCACTGCATTTTGTCAATCTTCCTTTCAAGGGGGGGGGGTCAAACAGTCAAACGGCTCACGGTGTGTCCTCAGCTCCCTCCGATTGGTCGAACTCGAGCCACGTAGATTTCCAAACTGTCAAAGGTCCTTCAGACAAAATCACATGTCGGTGAGACACTAATCGTGTCTCCCTGATGCAATTAGACTCTTCAGCGATTATCGGCATAGCTCATGACGATCGGCAAGACGACATAGCGAGTTTAAAATTCATGTCGATGTCAAAAACTGTGGCCTAGACCATCGACAAGACCATTCGCATTCAGAAAGACCTCACGGCGAGCCCTCAAGAGTCATATCGATATCCCTTTCTATCACTTAGTCATCCGCACTTAGCAAGAGCTTCTTTAGTTGGTAGGAAATCATACCGATCTTCGTGAGTTATACCGCTGTGCTCCTTTGTCGGCAAGACATCCATGTATCGGTGAGACCTTCTACCAAAGGCAAAACACTATACCGAGATCCTTCATCCTTTGGTAGGACCTCATGTTTTCGTCGAGCTCACTTTCTTTCGGCAAGACCCCATTGGGTCGGCGAGACATCCTAGCGAAGCCATCTTGTTTTGGTGAGAGCCCATCCTCCTGTGCTTAACAGTCGGTGAGACAATCGGGTCGGTGAGACATCTTGGCGAGCTCAAAACATTATACCAAAGGCACCCCTTGTCGGCAAGACCATCAGCGGTTGGCAAGACCTTACACCGAGCACCAAACATTACATCGAGCCCCTTTTTGTTTCGGCGAGACCACCCTCGGTCAGGGAGACATCTCCCCGAAGACATCACCATTCGCCGAGACCACACCATGTCGGCAAGACCTCACCCCGACGGTGAGACCTTACAGCGAAGCCCCCATACCGTCGTCAAGACCTCAAGCAATCGGCAGGACATCATACTTTCACTGAGACATCACGACAACTCTAATTTCCTTTGCCCCGAGCTCACCCTACTTCGGCAAGACCCTTTTGGGTCGGAAAGACTTCTTAGCGAGGCCCTTCTTTTCCTCGCGATGACATCTCACTTCGTCGAGACCTTCATTTTTCACCAGGACCTCACCCTGAGTTCAACATCTCGCCGAGGGCTCCATTCTTTTGGCGGGACTTTTCTCGTTCGGCCAGACTTCATGTTGAGGCCTTCATCTCCTGTTGAGCTCGGGCCTTCATTCGGGGAGAGCACCAATGGTCGGCGAGACCTCCCAGCGAGAGCCCCAACATTCGCCGAGACCCCCAGCATTGGTAAGTGAGGCCTCCCTCCCGCGGCAAGACCTCTTAGCGAATGTGAACCCTTCTCCCCGACACTAGCTCTGTGAACAACTTTCGGCATGACTCCCACCGGTCGGGAAGACTTCTCCCCAAAGACACCTCCATTCGCCGAGACCACCTACATGTCAATGAGACCATATAGCGAACACAAACCACTCTCCCCGACATCGGCCTAGTGAATAACTGTCGGTGTGACTTCTTTCTAGCGGAGAGATACATAAAAACTCCTGGCGAACCGAATTTCCTAGGGACCAGTGTATTCAAACAAATAGAACGCACTGCTAGTCAGCAGGACAGTAGGAGGGTCTTGTCGACTTCCCTCTCTAATGAGTTTTGTGCCAAAACTGATGAGGCATACCTTTCAAATGAGCTCCTTGTGAAATGGAATCAGATGCATGATTTAACCCTCGATGCAAATGTCCCATTTGACCCTTATGAACATCTGAAACATAACTTATCCTGCCTGATTGAGCCCATAGGTGAAAATTGAGCAACATTTCTGGTGACCTCAGCTGGATGTTTGCCTGCTAAACATGAAAACCAGTAGCCTAGGCTTATCCATTGGGCATGGAGTCATTAGGAAAACCTCAAAAACAAACCCGGGGCAACTTTGTACATGGCTGCAACTCAGTTGAGATTCATAGAACATAACAGGTTGCCAAAAACTTATTGAAAATAGGAAAAAACTGAAGTGAAACTATTTACCATGCTAGGACAACACTTAGGGAATGAAAACTGCAGCTATTCTCTAGAATTTTAATAGCTATGTACAGATTTAGGTCCATACCTCAGAAGCAATGTTTGAGGTGAATCCCATTCATTGGGATTGGTTCCACTATACCATCCAACCTAGATAGCTAGAAAGCATTATGTTGTTTTTCCTCAGTAATGATATATGGCCCAGTCCAAAGTGCATCAAATTTGGAGTGCTTTCCAGGCTTGCTTTTTAATTCATCCCACTTTAGCACTATGTCACCTTCTTGGAACACTCTGGGAGATGCATTTTTATCGAATGACCTTTTTATTTGAGCCTGATATTGCTCAGTCCTTTTCACTACTTTAGCTCTAAGTTCTTCAAGCTCAATTAATTGAGCTAACCTTGCTATCATAGGCTCCTCCTCAATCATATCAAGCTGGTTTACCAGATCGAGGGCTAGGAATTCAACTGAAATGGGAAATCTTGCCTCCTTTTCATACACTAACATGTATGGAGAAATTCCTATAGACCTTTTTGGCGTAATCCTATCCACCCAAAAGGCTAATTTCAGCTTGGTGTGCCAGGCTTTTTGATTCTTGCATAGTTCTCTTAATGATTTTCAGGAGATTCTTGTTAGTGGACTCAACCTGTCCATTGCCCTGCGGATAGTAATTAGAGGATGTACTCAGTTATATACCATTTTTGACAGCCCAGTTAGAAATTTTAACACTCACAAAAGCAAGGACATTGTTTGACACAATAGAATCTGGGATACCAAATCTGGTAACTAGCTCTTCGTAGAAATTCAGGACAGCAGATTCATTAGCCTCTTTGAGTGCCACAGCTTCAGTCCATTTTGAAAAATAATCAGTGGTTGTGAGTATCCATTTGTGGCCTACACTTGATGGCGGGTTTATAACCCCAATGAAATCCAAACCCCATTTCATGAAGGGTTGATCAATTTGAATCGGTTGCAGTGGGAGGGATGCCAACTTCTCTTTTCCAACAAAAATAGCACACTCCTCGCACCTTCTTACCCATGCATGAGCGTCTTTGAATAAGGTAGGCTAGTAATAGCCTCCTTTCATTATTTTAAGAGTTGTGGCTCTCAAAGAAAAGTGTCCGCCAGCTGACCCTTGATGGAATTCATACAATATTCTATCAATCTGATCAGCTTCAATACATCTTAACAGGACACCATGGAAATATCTTCTAAATAGCAAACCATTTAAAAGAACATAAGGTATGGATTGTAGTCGATAATACCTTCTTCTGGATCTAGTCAGATCAGGAGGGCACTCACCAGTCAATAAAAAATGTGTCATTTATGTAATCCAACCAGTAGGAGTAGGTATAGCAATTTTTTTTCCATCTTGGAGTGCTAAAATAGAACTTTCCTCCTCCTTTACATAGCTGTTGCTGTCCTCAGTAAGTTGTTCATAGAGACCTCTCCCTCTTATTAGTTTGGTAACCTTTATCTCAAAGTCATAATCCATCACCTTAGTGACCCAACCAGCTCTTCTATTACTCAAATCTTTGTTTAATAAAAACTCTTTCACACCTGGATGAGCAACCATCAGTATAATCTTGTTATTGGAAAGCATGTGCCTAAACTTTTGTAAGCTTGTTATGACAGCGAGAACATGTTTCTCTACAAAAATATATTTGAGCTCGTAATCTTTGAGTCCCTGACTGAAGAACGCCACGGGCTGTTCAGATCCTTCATCATTTCGCTGTACAGGTATGGCTGACAGTGAATCAATATTTCCATAGGCATATAAAATGAAATCTTTAGAAAAGTCGGGATTTAGAAGTGTAGGTGCGGTTTCCAATGCCTCTTTTATAAGCTTAAAACTTCTTGTCCCATCCTTAGTCCAGTTGAAAGGTACATTCTTTCTCAGCATATGAGTTAGTGGACTTAATAAATCAGCAATGTCAGGGATAAACCTCCTAACAAAGTTAATCCTACCAATAAAACTCTGTAGACTTTTCTTGTGCGTTGGTAAAGGAAAAGTTAAGATAGCACTTATTCTTTCAGGGTCAATAGTAATACCTTGTTTAGATACCACATAACCAAGCAATCTTCCTTCGTGAACAACAAACACACACTTTTTAGGGTTAAGTGATATCCCAAAGTCCCTGCATTTTTCAAAAATCTGCCTCAAATGACTCAGATGATCATTAGCCTTCTTAGAAAAAATAGTGATATCATCAAGATAGACTAAGACTATCTTGTACATTAATCCCTAAAAGGCCATATCCATCGCCTTTTGAAAGGTTGCCCCAGCATTAGATAAACCAAAGGGAATTTTCTGATAGGCCATAGTTCCCCATTTTGTGGTGAAGGTTGTCTTGTATTGATCCTCTTTTTTCACTAATATCTGGTTGTAACCAGAATAGCCATCTAATAGGGAAAACCTTTCAGACCCTGAAACTACCTGAAGTATCTACTCCATAAAGGGCAGAGGATGACGGTCTTTTAAGGAGGCCTTATTTAAGTCACGAAAATCTACATAGAGTCTTATTTCACCATTTTTCTTCCTTACCAGTACTAGGTTTGAAACCCATGAGGTATGCTTGATGGGGAAAATAATGTTGCTTTCAATCAACTTATCTAGCTCCCTTTTCATCAACGGTTCTAACTTAGGATTCAAGGGCCTCTGCTTTTTCCTAACATGTTTGACATTAGGCTCAAGTTCAATGGTATGTTGAGCAAGTTGGGGATCAAATCCCTTTAAATCATTATATTGCCAGGCAAAGATATCATTAAATTCTTGACAAAGCTGAATAAATACCTACCTCTCTTCATATGTACATACCTTGCCTAACTTAAGAAGCTTTTCTTTGAAAACTTCAACCTCTTCATAGTGATCTTGTTGAACCTAAATACTCCCCTTAGGTTTTATAGCTTCATCATCAGTATTAAAAACGGATTCTAAACTGACTAGCCTTTGGGAAATTTGTTGTTTTTTAATTGGATAATCTGGTCACTGTACTGGTGCTGTAGCTTTTCCTAATTGGTATGTGAGAACTCAGCTTCTTCTCTTAAAAAACTGACAATATGCTGGTCACTATCAAAGACTTGCCAGTGTATATTATTATCAGGCACAGCGGGTCTAACTACAATCTTGATATGCTGATTAGTTTTATCATTGCAAATCTCCTTTCGAATATTGTGTTCAGCTCCTACAGCAGCTAATCTATCCGCATGTTTATTCTGAGCTCTAGGAATGGAAATTAGATTAAATGCCTCAAATCCCTCTAAGAGGTCCCATACACTATTCTTGTAAGACCTGAGCATATCATTTTTAACAGCATTAAGCTTCCTCACCTAATTGACAACCAACTCGCTGTCACCATAAACCTTTAAATAGCTGATACCTCTCTGTCTCGCCCACTCCAAGGCCTGGACTAGAGCTTTATATTCAGCAGAATTATTAGAACAACTAAAGCAGAACCTGAAAGCTAGATAGTACTTCTAACCTTCTAGTGACACCAGCATACATCCACCGCCAGCACCTACCCTACTTCTTGAGCCATCAAAATACAGCTCCCACAGACCATTTTCATGCTGCTTACTATGTTGTTCCTTGTTCTTCTCAATATTAGGCATAAAAGAATCAGTCTCATGCATCATATAAACACCGATGTCAACCTCCTCCAACTGCTCACCTGTGCCAACCTCATGAGCTTGAGGTGCCCACTTTTTAGGAAGAATATCTGATGTTTTCCTATTTGAATCTCTACCTCTTGAACAGCAGGCTGCTCCACTTGTACACTTGTAAACAAGTTGCCATTGATAGGAGGTAGATTGTAAGGTTCAACATGAACCTTGGCTATGGGTTTTGATTTAATAGTGGCTCTAGTGCCATATCTAGTTCTGAACAACATGTGAGACCAATCAGAGGATAGGTAACCACCTATCTTGGCCGTAAAATTCCTAGATAAACGAAGGGAAAAGTACGGGGGAAACTCAATAATGTATATATCCTATGGTATTGCAAAATTGGGATAGGCATGTAGAGTTAAGCTCAAATTTTTAATGACCCCTACTGTGTTCACAGCAGTACCATCCAATTGCACTACCCCCTTTTCTAGTGGCTCATATTCAATTCCCAACTTATCGACAATTTGTTTGGGCATAACTGAACTACTAGCCCCTAAGTCAATCATACAATTGTGAACCAGATGATCTCCTATAATCAATGACAAATAAAAAGGAGGTGGCTTGGCCTTAGCAGCTTGCTGTTTTATTACCAACCGTAGTGTTAGCCAACACAACCTTCTCCTTTTCTACACTAGGCTCATCTGAGACACTTAAACCTAATAAGGCAGATTGAAGCAAGTCCTTTTGACCCGGAATACTCAGAGAATCCCATATTGACATGGGTACATTAATTTTCTTCATATGCTCCAATATATTGAAAGATGTAGCAGGTTTAACTTGACCTTTGGGAGGAATAACATCACCTTTAACTGAAGGCGCCTAGGCTGATGAATCGAACTATTGCTTGCCTACCAAAGGCTAACCCCTTGGTAGCATTCAGATCTGGTCAGCTTTTGATAAACCAGGAGCATTTTGATTCTGGTTCAGCCCTTGCTTCAATTGAGTCTGAACTGTATTAGGTTGATTTCCTTCATCTATTGCCTTCTTCTTACTGCGTGTATTGTCTGCAATTGAAGAATCAGCGTGGACCACTCCACAAAATTCTTCCCCTTGCCAATTTAGGAATGTAGACTCATGTGTCTGTTGCTCTTGCTATATACTTCAGTTGCTACAGGCACACTAGACTGTATTACTGAATTGTTCTGAGCCATCAAGGCTTGGTTAAGCAGCCCATTGACATAGGTATTCTGATTATGGGGTTGACTACACAGAAAGCACCATTCATAATCTTGAACTAAGTTGTTCTGGACAGGTGCAAGCTCTTTGGAAGTGCTTACAGTGTTGGAGTCATAAGCTTGATGTGGCCTCGGGTTAGGAGCAAACTTTTGGCCTTGATTATAAGGCTGATAAGGTGGTCTATTGGTCTGATTTTGCTGGTAATTAGACTGAAATGAGGGCTGATACGGCTTAAAACCTTGATTTTGTTGTTTTCTTAGATTAACCATCTCATTGCCAAAGGTCGTTAGAAGGCCTTTAATCTCTTGCAGTTCATTAGACTGAGCTGGAAATACATCTGATTGACCATTAGGCTGGGTATTAGGCACTAGCAATGTGGTGCACTTGGAATAACAGCCAAAGGAGGTAACTATATAGGGGTTGGAGGCTGAAAAGCAGGAAATATTGGCATAGGTGGTCTTGGGGCAATCTTACCAGCCTGTATGAGGCTGTTTTCAGCTCTAACAGCTACACCATATGCTGCAGGAAGTGTATCACCTCCCATCGATTGAATCATTATAGAAATATCACTATTTAAAGCTCTTAAATAGTATAAAAAGGCATGATTAGCAGTAGGCCTTACCGTTTGTGGAATTCTATCCCACGTCCTCTGGAAACGGTGATTGAAATCTGACATAACTTCATGTGGAGCCCTCTTGATTGTAGACAGCTGCTCCACCAATGACAAGTGGTCTGATTTATCTTCAAAAAAATGGCACAATTGACTGCCTAATTCATCCCATGTTGCTATGGAGCGATTGCAGCTCAACCATTGTAAGGCTTTTCCTTTTAAATGACGTCAATAACTGAAAAGCAACATTTTCTTTCAATCACATGGTAAAACAAACAATAATGTGCTAGCAACATATTTTATATTCTCTATCAGTGGTAGATGATCTTCGCCATGAAAATATGGCATAATTTTTAACGCAACGGCTGTGATTTCATTATGCCGAAATAAGTTCAAGGCTGCCTTGCTAAAAAGCATCAAATGGTTGATTTATCACCGTTGAACTACTGCCACCGGATATTCTTGGTACAACAATAGAACTGCAAAGATGGTTTCTCACAATGTATGATTCGAATTTGGATCTCCTGAGAAAAATGACCGTTTTTGAACCTTTTGATTTCCGCCTCTTCTAAAGGGGACAATCAAGAACATCAAAATAGGCTAGTTATTCCTCATTTGCACTTTCTTCTCATGAGCAAGAATACCCTGGAACTGCTAAATATGAGCTTGGAGTCGCCAAGTATGCTAAAATTTGTCTCTTAAGACTACAATTTCTGTTGCACATACCAAACAACAGAATGATAATTTTGATTTAAGACTGAAAACAGTTCTCAGTCCCACCGGGCGTGCCAAAAACTATTGTCAAATAAAGTTGCACCCTTGCTAAGCTATTAACTGTAGCGACCTATTGACACATGGGAACACTTCGAGGTTGTGGGTGACCTGAGGATGAAGTGAACCTCCAGATTATGGGTTGGTTCCCCTTAAGATAACTTGAGAAAACTAAAGAATGATAAGGAAAAGAGTGAGAAGGATATACTTGAAATTCAAAACCTATCACTAACAGGTGATACACCAAAGCTAAAAATATGACAATACTGCAGAAAGCTCACTGAAAATTTCAATAGAGCTAAACAATCTCACAATATAGAGATTTATGTTTATAAAAACTAGTCTATGTAAGGTTCTGACTGTTCTAATGCTTAACACAAGGAAAACAAATATGTTTTCACAGATATAAACGCAATAGAAAGAGATCACTAACATGAACCTAATTTATGACATAAATTTCTTTGCATCCAGTACTGAAGGAATCTGATAAAATAAAGGATCATATAGAATTTTATCATACAACTCACACTAATCATAAAACAGCAAAGAAAATATGTGAAGGAAATGACTTTCTATTGAAAAAATAAAAAATAAAAATAAAACTCTATGTTATAGATCTATAGTATATATGAAAATGAGTTACAAAGGCCAAATAAAGCTCTTTCAACAATCTCCTAAC
>VDFB02075321.1:173484642-173594605 GCA_007258455.2 Sequoia sempervirens | reverse complement strand
GATTGAATCATAACCCCACCTAACCTTAACCTTAAACCTAATTGAACCCTAACCCTATTTGTAATTGAACTTTAACTCTAACCCCAACCCTAACCCTATCATTGAACCCAAGCTTTATCCTAGAACCTCAACTCTAATTAAATGGTAAACCTAACCTAACCTTAACCCTAATGCTAATCCCAACCCTAAGTCTATCTATAATTATAATCCTAACCCTTCTCATTCTAACCCTAATTATAATCTTAATTATAATTCTAACCCTAACCATAATTCTAATGCTATTCATAATCCTTAGTTTAACACTAAACATAGTTCTCATGAAAACCTTAACTCTAATTATAACCCTTATCAAACCCTGACCTTAACCTTAACCCTAACCTTGAGCTTAATTAAATCCTAACCTTAACCTTAAGCCTGAGCTTAATTAAATCAAGATCCTAGCTCTAACCCCAAACTCATATATGTGAGATAATTATAATTTACCAAAACCCTAACCATAATTGAATCATAACACTAATTGAAATATAATCCTACCTTTAATTGAACCCTAACCCTAATTGAATAGTAATTTTAACCCTAAGCCCACTGAACCCTATTTTTAACTCTTAAGACTACTCAAACACTATTTAACCATAACCCTAAGCCCATCTAAATCCTAGGGGCCTAATTGACCCCTAACCCCAATTGAATCATATTTAAACCCTAACCCTTAATGAGCACTAACCCTAATTAAACCCCAACACAATTGAACCATATTCTAACCCTAATTTAATACTAACACTAACCCTAATCCTAATAACATATTATTAGGGTTATATTTATTAATGTCTTAATATTAGTTTATAAATTCAACATTAGTTATAAATATTTTAAAATAAATTAAGTATTCCAATCTAAAATTTTAATATTTGACATTACAAATAAAATTAAACTAAATTCTAATTTTTAAAATCCATAAAATATTTATTATCTATTTAGTTTTACTAATAATCTAATACAATTAAATTAAATTAAATATTCATTTTAAATTAATTAAACAATTATTAATTAGAATTTTAGAATAAATTAAGAAATAAGATCTATATAAAATAAAATTTTCTATTTTTTTTATTTGTGTCCAAATCATTTCATTTTTTAAAGTTATACTAAATTCTAGATATCATAATTAAACAGAAAACTTTATTCTATTCTAAGGGTTTAAGGTTTACGGTTAAGGGTTTAGGGTTTAGGGTTTAAGGGTAGAGGGGAGACACATAGAGGGAGTGAGTGAGAGATAGATAAAGAGATAAGAGAGGGAGAGGGGATAGGAGGGAGAGACTTGAGAGAGAGAGAGAGGGTAGAGGGTTTAAGGGTTTGGAGTTGAAGGGTTAAGGGTTTAGGGTTTAGGGTTATGGGTAGAGGGGAGAGAGATAGAGGGATTCAGTCAAAGACAAAACCCCAACCTTAGTATTTTCCCAATACCATAAAAGACTAGTAACATAAGACAGGATAGGAAAGGAACATAAGACAGGACAGGAAAGGATAGATTCAAAAGATGCAACATATTATGTTGATATGTCCTTCAATCTTCCTAAGAAGATCCATGATCTGTTTATAAAGGAAGTGACTTCATAGATGCATCAAGTTCAATTATGCATCTTTTAAACAATGAGGAAGCATTTCAAGTTGTTGTCAAGCCCCTCTCACCATAACCCTATTGGACAGTCACACATCACATAGGAAGGTGAGTTGTCAGGTCACCCACATATGTGACAGGTGGTTGTCCAATAAAGATAAAATGAGGAGACTATGTGTATTTATTACACATAACAAAAGAAGAGCAATGGTTGAATCAAGGTCATGATATAAGTACAAGGACAACACCTTTGAAAGAGCTACAAGAGGCAAAGGGGATTGATATTATTCATTCATGGGTGTACTGGTAAAAGTGAATGCAATAGGTAAAGGTCATTTTCATTGATAAGGACAACCAACAATGCATGCTACAATGGTCTCATGAAGGACAACAACAAAAACAAAATTTAAAGTTGCACAAGGCTCTATTCAAGGCCTTCACAATCAAACATTAGGCGAACAAGTTGCCAGATAACATTCAATGCATGATGTTTTAAGGAAAGGAATAAAAGGAAAAGACATTCAAGAAACATCAACTCTAGTTGACACAGATAATATTCCTATTGAAAACATGTCATTACAAGAGGTTTATGAAAGCAATGGAACCCTCATATCATGTGATCGAGATACAATTTCTATGCTCATAACCTTTCATGTAGGGGTTTTGGTCATCATGATTGATCCAACATGGATCATGATTTCATACAAGAGACAAAAAGTTACAAATGACAATTAAGTAGTTATGATTCAGGAGAGGTCTCATTTTGGAAGCCAAGGCCATAGTACAAGTGTATTTGAAAAACTATGAGGTTATGCTACAAGACAGCCATGCAAGTTCATGTAGGACATTAAGCATTACAATGGTACAAGTGCATATGAACAACAATCAACAATCAACAACAAGTAGTGAAGGAAGCAAAGCACAGTTGTATTTTTACCTTTTCATACCATTGATCATCCCTTCCAACAATAGGCTATAATAGTGAAGGCATATACTTGCACAGGGGTGTTTTAATGAAGATATTCAACATAAAAGCCATCATAAATCATGGTGCTTGAAGGGAACAAAGCATAGTCATGAATAAGAGTAGTACCATTAAAGGCTACAGGTTTGTCTTCATGTTATCTATGAGTTTGAAAAAATAAATCTACACTGGGTGATAACATGACTATAGCCATGAAATAGATTGTAGTGAGATAAATAATATAAATGGTTGTTGCCACTATCTCATTTTCTCTTTGTATAGTCATTACTAAGTCCTAACAAGTGAATAGAAAAGGGATAGGTGTCAATAATATACCTTCATTTGACAAGTCCTAGACTTTTGGTGATTCTATGCTGAGATTAGCAGTTTGGACAGATAGGGTAACTGTGAAGAAGGCAATAGGTTGTGCCCCATTTGACTTGGTTTATGGGATAAATACCAGGTTGCCCCAAAATAACTTAATGTAAATTTATAAGTTTTTCCAGATGTATGATAATGAAATTGATGATGAGATGCAATTGAGAGTGGAAGCTCTTATAGAATTAGATGAAACTAGGAGGCAAGCCCAAAAGAGAAATGCAAAGTTGCAGTTGCAAGTAAAGAATCTATATGACAAGAGGACAAATGCAAGGAGTTTCAAAGATGGAGATTTGGTTTTAATGTGGAATGCCAGACTGGAAGATAAAGGGAAACATGGGAAATTTGATGCAATATGGTTGGGTCCATTTTTGATTAATGGTAAGTGGGGTGAAGATTCGTACTTCCTCCAAGATATGATAGGAGATCTTTTGGAACTGTCAGTTCATAGACAGTTCTTGAAGTTATACTTCACTTGAAGTATTCTTTTCCATGAACAATAGTTTAGGTTTTTATATTTTGTACATAGTTGGGGTTGTTTTGTCCAAACAGTCCCTTTTTGGTCATCTCTACATCTTGGTCTGCTCTACCTAAGATTCTAGATTCTCACTTCATTCCAATGGAATGAATGTCCCCAACTGGAGCCACTGATGGAACTTCAGTATTTGTCTCCTTGTTTTTCACTCATGCCTTTCCTTATGTCTTGGTCTTTCATGGTGTTCGAGTTTTCTAAGGGTTGGGGTTTTAGCTTTGTCTTCATGTAAAACCCTAATGTTTATTTCACGCTTTGGTTGGGTTCTATTTCATTGTTACTTTTGATGGGGTTTTAAAATAACTTATTTCATATCGGTTCGTCTAGGCCGAGTCCCTTTGATTTTAATACTTTATTTCCTTTGCAGGGTTTTATTTCCTAAGTCTTGGTTGGCCCCATGTTTCATCTTTTTAAAAACAACTTATGTCCTTGTTTACCGTTGACCTAGTTATGTCCCCTCGTCCTTTTTAATGAATGTTTTATTTTGCATAAGGGATCGAATTTGCGCTACCGTTGATCAAATTTCCTTCAGATATCAACGATTGCCCGCCATCGCATGATCAAAAGCTACAAGATTTTTACCGATTGCAATATTGCAGGCGAGTGCCACGTGTCCTTCTGGGGGATGAAATTGTGTGATCACTTATCAACTACTATTTGATCTCAGCCATTCCCCACCATCCCGCGATGGCCCTACCACAGTGCTTTGGTCGATCACGATATCATGGGCAGTCGCCACGTGTCTCATCTGATGAAGCCGAAAGAATAAAGGAAATACTGTGGAACATTAATCCGGCCTTGAATACATTAAAAGGCGGGTTACAAAAGTGCTCTTAAAATGCACGTGATTCAAATCGATGGATGTGTTATAATCTTGATGGAAAATCTACTCGAGGGTTAATGATAGGGCCGATGACTATGTTGAAGGAACGAGATCATTGATGCTCAATATCTACAGTTTCCCACCATCGTGTGATCCGAAGTTGCAGGATTTTTACCGATTGTGATATCGCGAGCAACCGCCACGTGGACTTCCTTCACAGTGTATGGTATGGTGGGCCCCTTATGGCCATGTTGGCGATTGTGTCAGCTTGTTTTGAAGGTAGTTGTCGATGATTTGATCAAAATGAAGGATCGATAGCTCGAATTTAAATCTGCATCAAATATGGTTGGAGTCATTCTTGCAGCGCTAGTGAGCTTTAATGGTGGATGAGACATTTGTTGGCACAATTTGATCAAAATAAAATCAATTCTCCTGCTTTATGTGTGTCAAAGAATTCAGGGATTTTGCGAAGCAATTTTAGAGCCGAGAGCAAGGTTGTGAACCCTGACAGCCGGAATTTGGGATTTCTGCAAAAAGAGTCGTGAGTTAATTTATGTGTTTCCCGGTCACTCTATGCTTCAATTAAGGAAAATATTTGTTGTAATTATCATAGGGCTTGTTGATAAATGTTTTAGGGCTATAGTTTATTTAAATTGTGAGAAATTGCAATATTTTGTTATGTAATTTCATATCTCTAGTTAGTCCTAGCTACTTGAAGTGTGATGTTATAAGAAGCCCTAGTTTGTCTGAGATGGCACCACCCAAGCAACATTCTGGCTAGATTGACTATTTAAAAAGAAACTTGTATGATGATTTCCTAGATCAATTTCCCTTGTCAACGAATGATAGAAAGAAGGGATTGGTTATGATGCGAGGGAAAATCTTGGGGGAGGGGTTAGTATACAATTGTTCCAACATAGTTGATGCTAGGGTTCCTCTCATGGGTTTGTAAATGTTCAGATTGTGGTATGGACAGAGGAATTTTCCTCACCCTTTTTCAAATGGATGGATGTATGATATGGGGAAGCTGGTGGTACCGAATGTTTTCCCTGATGTAGACCTGCTTAGGGTAGTAGCTGCAAGATATGACCCTGTCACACGGGTAATTAGGGATAATGATGGAAATGTTTTGTTAAGCATTAACAGAGATGATATTCAATAGATATTTGATGTGAGTGAACCGAGTGAGGACTTGGTTCCTATCAACCTTGAGGAAATGAAGTAGGAATATGCAAAGTTGAAGTCTCTTTTTAGAGCTAAATTGCTTCCACCTCATCTTGCTAGGGAAGGAGGTTCAAGATTTCATATCAGCCCTAGTGACCGGGAACCTTTCAGATTAAATTGTTTTGCAAATCATTTCCTAGCCACTTTTTATTCATTGTGTCAGATTTTGGGTTTTAGTCCTGGTGCGGTGATGCCCATTGCATACATGTTCATGGGGGTGCAAATACAACACCCTAACTTCTCTGTCACATATGACTTTGCTTCTTTCTTGGCTGAGAGGATACATGAGGGGCTGTCAAAGCTACAGAAAAATGATACCGGCACTCAATTCTTTTGGTATTTTATGCTGATGCATATGTTTTTATTCAATAATGTTGACTTCTTCTCTGAGAAGATGAAATTAAGGCAATCGGTTGATGGAAAAAGATTGCCAATATAGATATGGGCTACATATTTATCTTGTAATAAGGAAAGCACTAGTTATATGCAATTTGATAATTTTTTTGCTTCCAGATTGAGGGCTAGATTGATGGTGAATGTACCTAGGATTCCTGAGGAATTACATGATTTCCTCAAGCCAAAGGGGAGGAAGCCAGAATTAAAAGTCAGCCATAACTGGGGTGACATTATCCCATACCCAGTTAGCACTATTTTGAGGGTATATGGTTTTCAAGGAGCCCCTCATATACTGCCATACAATGTGCCACCAAGAGTGGGGTTTGCAGAAGTTATGTGGTAGATAGGTTGCATCCATGAGGACAACCTCACAAGGAGGGGTAAGGGAACATTTTTCCCTGATTATACAGTGGTATCTAATTTTTCCTTTTCAAAAGGAGGTTGGGTGCACTTTGAGAAATTCTTTGAGGATTATCATTTGAGATGTCCAAAGCGGCAGCATGATCCTGAGGGTTTCTTTACCCTTTTTAGACAAAGAATAATGGTTGGCAAGTTTGTGTATGAGTTCAACTTTCCCGAGGACCTAATCAGAAATGAGTTCGACCTAAATAAGAAGGAGTTGAACAAGGAGAATGGATAGCTTATGATAAGCTATTAGATATTGTGCACAAAATGGATCTGAAATATGATCCACTGTTGGAGTTCAGTCCCCACCATAAGAAAATTGATTTTTTGATGGAGAACTTCAAAGAGATTATGGGCACTTTGAGAACCAAAAAAGTAAACTTAGAGTTGAGTCTGGGAGTACAAGAACAAGGTGCCAGACCATTTGAAACAAGGCCAACATACCAGCCTACAGAAAAGTGGCCCATTTACAGGAGAAAAAAGGATAGCAGCAGTGATGAGGAAGAAGTGGACAGAAAGGGGAAGCAAATTATGAAGTTTCCTTCACAAGTAGGTCCAAAATTCAAAGTGTCTGGGGTAATTAAGATCATTTATTTAGAGTCATCACCAGAAGATAGTCCCCCATCACCACCATCTAAGCCAAGCCCTAAAAGGAAAAGAACTGATCAACCATAGGAGAGTTTGATGGATGAAATTATTGTTACTGATTAGGACATGCAGGTTGGTATGCCTTCCCCTCCTAGGCTAGCTGAATTGGTTTTATCTAATTTAGATATGAAAGGAAAAAGTGTACAAGATGCAAGAATGGAAGCATGTCAGGAGTTTCTAGACGACAATGCATTTGTAAAGACTCTTGTATTCTTGCAATTGGTATGGAGGATGAAGTTTAAAGAATATCAAAATAAATGTAAGGAGAGAAGAGAACTAAGATTTGATAGGTCAGACCAGGAGAATGATGAGGAAGTGAAAGCTGAATTAATGGAAGAATTTAAGAACATCACTCCTAAGGAAGGCAGAAAATTGGTGAGTCAGGCTGGTGTTTTGATTCTGCCTGAATGGGACATTGTAGATGCAGTGGCCTTTAATGCTATTATGAAGTCCAAGCATCCCTTGCAAGAATTTGAAGAAGAAGTCAAGGCAACACTTCAAGATTCTGCTTTTAGTGAAGAGTATGAAACCTGGAAATTTGGGCATTGGCCCCACAAGGGAGAAAGCCAAATATTACAGACATTAATCCAAATTTCAGAGGGGGATTAATAATAAAGAGAGCTTCAGAGACCTCAACCACCGAGGCCACTAGTTTAACTGTGAATGTGGCCAAATTGGCCCAAAAGACTACTGAAAGGGAGGAGGTTGAAAAGAAAAGCCTAATGGAGAAGTATAACCTTTTGATTGAAGAATACAACAAGATGCAACAGAGGAATGTTGAGTTGCAAACTGAGGTGGAAAGGTTCAGGTATAGACAGATTGGGGAGACATCAAGTGCTTTAGGGACCAGTACATTACCTTCCACATCAGGGTTAGTGCCTCTTGCTTCTCCAATTGTTTCCACACCAAGGTCTCCCAGTCAGAATCCTGCCTTCACCCCTTCTTTAGAGGAAATTGATGAAGAAACAAAGTGCTTTGTTGATCCTACAAAGAAGTAACTCTTGCAAATAATTGATGAGTTACATGCATCTTTGAGGGTAAGTGAGGAGGGATGTCTTTCAAAGAAAAAAAGAGATTGTTACTACTTTTTTAAGGCATTTGAATGAAAAGGTTGATAATAAATTGCTATCTATACATTCTTTATATTATTTTCTATTAGATGCAATAAAGAATATTGATAGGGATCAGGAGGTAGTGATACCATTGATTGAAAATTGGATCCCTAGGGCCAGTGATCTGGATGTCATGTATAAGGCCTCGAGGTTTGATACAAACAATAGGCTCCAATCATTAAATCCTACTCATGTGTTAGTAAAATCATTGCAAGGTTTTCAGACCTTACTAGATGACTTGAGTAGGAAGATTAGGGAGTTGGTGAAGAATTTCAATGATTGAGGTAACACATTGTTACCTGATATAATTGATGAGCAGGGGAAAATTAGGTCATTCCAGCAGTGGCAGGGTCAGGCAGGTGAGGTCATCAATGATCAAATTAAATTAATTTGTGATGACTCAGATTATGACTTGTTGGTGAGCTGTATGGATGAAATCATTAGTACCAACTCATTTTTGGAATCTTTTGAAAGAGATGCAAATTAGGTAGCAATAAAATACACACCTTATAATGCCAAGGTGAATGAGGTAATTAATTTTGACTGGCCGACTGATGAAGAATATCAAAGGTGGGTAAATAAATATTTGACTGAGGAGGAATAAAAGAATGAATTACTAATGGGTGGTAAATTAGATGTTGCGATTACAACGGCCTCTGGTTTTGCTTTGATGGCGGTCTAGATGCGTGGGTTTCTTGTGGTTTTTTGTTGTTGCCTCAATTTTCCTCATCTGACATGATGAACGGGAATATTCTCTAAGGTGATGGTTGTTGTAACGATTTTTGGAATATCACCAGATGCTTCATTTGGTTGGTGACATGTGTACTTTCTGGCCCGATGCTTGTTTTCTCCTTCATTTTCTATAAGAAGGATTTCAAGGCCAGAAGTAAGGGTTAGCAAGTTAGATAATTTTTGGTCGAGTCTAGGTGAAGTTGCAGAGAAAATTGTAAAGTCTGATGGTTTTAGAGAGAAATACAATTTAGGTTCTGAGTTATTCTGTAATCAATTTTGAATTCATGGGGATTTAATGTTGTATAACAATACTAGCATTTGAGTTGAAATGATAAATTCAAACTCATGTCTCTCCACTGTACATGCATATCCAAATTTTGAATAAGATGACTAAGGGTTGTTTCATGCATCTCAATGTTGTGGTGTGTATAATCCTTATTTTAGCTTTAATTCAAGGAATTAATTAAAATGCTTGAATGGGATTATAGGCAGATATGTTCTTTATAAGGATTTGATAAGTAGTATTGGGTGAGAATGCATACTAATGAAATTGTAATGCAATATTCTCAGGGATCTTATATGTTATGTATTAAATCTGTCATAAACTTTTAGATGCTTATGAATTTGACTCCTGCAATGGATATATGGCACTGATTTAAGTTGTACTTATTTGTGTAGTTCAATAATTGTTTGTCTTTGCCTAGAGATTGCTACAAATTGCAAATTAATGACTATATTTTACTATGGATTGTGTTGTAGTTATCTAATGCTCCACATAGTTGATATTATCGGTGAACAGCCAATTTTATTTGATATTATCCTATTGTGTTGAGTTATTTAATGGGATTATATGTTATGTGTCAATGTTGTTTATGATATTGGTGCAGAGGTTGAAACCACATTAAGGGATCACCCTCCCGGGTCTTGCATAGCCCAAAGTGTAGGAGGCTTTTTAAAGTCCTCGTTAGTTGGTCCAGGTCCTTCGAGCTGCCCTTGATTGGAATTGGCAGTCCCATAGGTAGATTAGAAGACCAACTTGATTACAGTGTAAAAAAAAACCAACACCCTCTACCTTTAACCCTAAACCCTAAACCATTAACCCTTAAACTCTAAACCCTTAAACCCTCTACCCTCTATCTCTCTCCCACTCTAAACTCTAAACCTTTCCTTGTATTCTTTTATAATTTTCATTATTCTTATTTATTTTACACTTACATTTACAAATACACATACATATGCATTTATTGTTTTCATTTATTTCTCATGTAGTTTAATAGTTTGATCAATTTCATATTATATGTGTTGAAGACTTTAGAATTTCAATTACATTAATTTATGGATATATTGTATCTATAACACTACAAAACCATATGCTCTTTGCATTTACACTTGCATTTAGAAATACACATTTATATACATAGATATAGATTTCTTTAATGATATGTTTCATTTATTGTTCTAGGAGAGCATCCAGTAATTGCATTTATATTTACATTTAAAAATACATATACATACATACATACATACATACATACATATATATGTATATGTATGTATGTGCGTGTGTGTGTATATGTATATCATTTATATTCAGTGTTTATAAACAACCCATTAGGTCTGTACATGGATAAAAATTCATAAAATTGGATTTCTCATACATGTTTTGTTAAAACCTAGGCTTGAACCTCTCATTTCACATGCTTTTCTTCAAAAAACTCTTGAGGACAGCAACTATACCTTCTTTATTTCTCATCCTACGCCCTATTCATGCATCCTACAATTACAACAGTATCCATGGGGCCTCTTACACAAGCTACAGTAATCACAAAAAGTGTAAGAGCCCCTTTATATTATGTTTGGACTACAAAACCCTCAAAAATAGGGTAACGGGTTGTATGCAAAGAAATGAAGCTTTGTAACTCAAATCAACGCCTTAAGCCCTCAAATTAGATTCAAATCAAAATCTAAGTATATCTTCATGACCTGGAATTGATTTCACATCAAAATATGCCTGCATGTGGTACATTGCTTAACAGGAGAAAATACAGAAATTTTGAAGAAAACATAGATTTTGAATGTCAAGAGCTTGTATTTTAAATCCTCAACCATCAACAACCATTACAATGATCACTTTACACGTCAACCACTGAACAACCACCTCTACAACTAAATTTTTAATCTTTTATGATCACATGAAACATAAAACACACTAATTTCAAGGTTGTTAACATCACTATTGAAATGTTTTAATTTTTTGACCTTTCAAACATTAAAAATTACATCATTAAATTAATTATGTAATGGCATAAAAATTAAAAACATCATGAATTAATTATGTAACAACATAAGTCAAATATAATTCTATCAAAAAATTAATATCAAATAGATAATATAATCGCATAACTCATACATTTCAATGTCATTGATCTTCTTCTTCATCCAACTCTTTGTCTCTATCATCCGATCCAGATTCGACATTGTAAGGATTGGTCATTCATCATCATCATCATCATCAATATCAGTTTTGATAATGTCATCATCCACACGGATATCATCTTCATGAACATTAACTCCTACATCATCATGATCTAGTTCCTTCTCTTCGACATCTTTGTCGGGACATCATCAACTAACTGTTGATCCCGATCATCATTTACGTCATCTTCTAGTTCTTCGGTATCTTCTTCTTCCACCACATTATACTTTACCAGCCTTCCTCTTGGATCATGTCTAACAAAAAATGACCAACCCGGTTTACTTGGAACCTCTGAGTAAAATACCTACTCACATTGGTTTGGAAGAACATAGGGCTCATTTCTAGCTCACTCGATCAACCTTGTATTAACCATGGTAAATCCATTATCATGTTTAATAACAGTTCTCTAGGATCATTTTCATTCAATCATAGCTTGTACCATAGGAAGATGAACAAAATTAATCTGAAGGACTTAAAGTCACACTCAAGTATATCATCCAAAATCCCATAGTATCGATTTTTCTGAGACCTCTGGATGTATGTCACTTCTATATGAAACATTAGTCACCTGAAAGACTATAGTTATACCAGAATCACAAGTTTTATTCATGTCATCCAACATTTTGATTCAAAATTTACGACCATTGCACCACATAGCCTTGTGGTGTTTCACCTGCAATATGTCAAACATGTAAAAATTATTGCAATATCGACAGTTGATAAACATATTTATTCTTGGTCGAATGTATGCAAAGAAAACAATCTCAACATATATATGCATCAATATAATTGAAAATAATTAAATAATATGGGTGATTAATATATTTATACGTACATGTTTATCTCTTAAGCCATATGCTAAATCAATTTCCCTTTGTGTAATATTGGAATCTCCATTACGATGAGCTTCTTTAACCAATGAAGCCACACCTTCCCATGTTACTGCGCGAACAGATTGTTGACATCGTTCAATCCATATCATTATCCAATCAAGATTGTTGGCGACGTACAAATGTAGTGCATCCCACTCTTGACCAACTGTATCAAAAAAAATTGAAATTCACAAAAGACGTATAATTAGTTAAATACGACAGTATACGACCTTAATTTATAATTGATATACATTGAAGATTAAAAATTAAATAAGTACAATATACATAAAAACCATATGTAAAATGTATTCCAATTAATCTCCATGACCATCTTATAATTACCTCTCACTTTCCTCAATCTACCTTTCCCCATTAGGTACTCCTTGGCGAGATTTGTTAATGGAGTTGGGATCCCAAATCGATCTACATGGATCTTTGTTGCAAACTTAGGAAGATATTCACTAATGTATACCATGATGCGGTATACCATATATCCCTCCACCATAGAACCCTCAAGATGTGCTTTTTGTCTAACCAAAGCCTTCAAAAATTGCAAGTGCCTCTCAACCATCCACATTGACCTTGTGTGTACAGGTCCACACAATTCAATCTCCTCAACTTGGTGTATGGGGTAGTGTTCTTGTGCATTGAAAAATGTTGAAGATAGACACTTTTGCATTTCACACATTAGGCAGAGGAATTTTCTCTTCCAATAATTTATATCTTCTTTATGGATTTCTTTTGGGTAATAGCCATCCTACAAGTGATTCAAAGTATGAAATATATTAGCGAAGTTTGACAAAATGCTCACAGGTATATTACGCAACAAGTTAAAAAATTAATTATAAGATGCTTATACAATGAATTGAACAAATATAAGCTACTTACCTCATGTATTTTCAAGATCATATATAACTTGCTTGACGGTATTTGTCAAAGTTGTTTGGGAGAGATAGAGGTAGAATGTCTTGCAACAATTATAAAATGATCTTTTCATTATTTTTCCAAAAGTAGTAAACACAATACACTGAAAAGTACATGCATTATACAAGTGTATATAATATACTAGAATAATTACCTTAATGAAGGTATGTCAATCATGCATTTTCATCCCTAACCCAAATTCACCTTTCTTTGTTATTATATTGTTTATGGTCACAACAAATCCAATGGGAAATCTAATTTTTCATATGACTTCTTTTATAGCATTGCTTTGTTGCTCTGTTAATAACTAAGGAAGGACACTTATATTAATTTGGTCTACATTGCTATTTAATTGAATGACATTTTTCATTGCATGATTGGCTTCCTAAATGTCACTACAAATTTTGACAATTTTTTCTTTGCCATGCCTTCCAGCCAATATTTTCTATAACATTTATGTTATATTCTTTCTGATGTGCATTGTATCAAACAAATGCACAATTTGTAGCTGCTCATAGTAGGGCAACCTACTAAATTGTCTGGGATAACTTTTCAGTCCCTGTGGAAGCCGACCATTAATGCCTTGACTACCTTCATGAAGCATATAAGTTAAACAAATTAACAATGACAATCATTGTCAATTACAACATGAGTAAACACAACACCATATAAAAATATAAATTCAAAACATATCATATATGATAGATAAACAATTTGATCTGATGTATAACCTTGACGATTAATTCTATTATATTCCAACTTCCATAGGCGAGGTGTCATTCTTAGTGGTTTTGATCTTAGTCTCCTCTTCCCATTGAAAATATGTTTTTGATGGATTCGATACTTATGATTTCTATGGAGAGGAAGTTCCTATGCTCATCAAACACACCTTTTCTTAAGCTTGTTGAGCAGGATTTCATCTCTTAGGACCACAAATTGGACATGCAAAATTTACCTTTGTTTGAAAACTGCCAAGATCATTTATAATTGGATTAAATATGTCAATTTTATAATTATATATAATGAATAGAGTATTTAAAACATGCATGATATCTACTTCATAAAATTAAATATTGTTAAAGTGCGGTCAAACGTTATAACATACTACAAAAATGTGTTAACCTTGGGGTATCATGAATTGTCCATACAAGCATTGCATGGAATTGAAATTGTCTTTGTCCTATTGGTCTAGAGACGTCATACATAGTGACGCCATTCCATAACTTTAGTAACTTGTCGATAAGAGGCTTGATATATACATTCATATCTTTAACTTGGTACTTACCTAATTGAATGAACATAAACATTACATAATTATTATAACCATTTTACTGCAATATATAAAAATTAATTTACATGACTATTGAATGAAAAAAATATGTCATGCAACAAATAAGACAAATGAGATGCTACTACGTTAAAGAAAATTGATGTAAACAAATACCTGGAACAATCATTGACAACATTATGTGCTCCCTCTTTATTGAAATCCATGGAGGAATGTTATTGTCGATAACAAAAATAGGCCACATCGAGTAAATAGATCTCAGCTCTCCAAATGGATTGACACCGTCCGCTCCCAATGAAAGCCTGAGATTACGAGGTTCTTCTTTAAAGTGTGGCCATTTTTCCTCTATGTCCCTAAATGCATAACCATCCATAGGCATTCGAAGAATGTCATCTCCACTTCTATTCTATGCATGGTAATCCATAAATTGTGCTAAGCTTTACTTTACCCTAAATGTCGTTATCATTGGAATAATGGGAATATAACAAGAACCTTCGCGAAACACACCTTTTTGTTGGATTGATGCATTGATATCTCACGATGATACTTGATGACATTCTGGGCATTCTGTTGCAAATTCATGTTGTTTATGATATATAATATGATCATTGGGATGTGCATCTATTGCTTGATACTCCATTCTGATATCTTTCATAATGGCACATAAATCTCGGTATGATCGAGGTAAAATATTTGATGGTGGTAGCAAAAATTCACCAATCAATCTACAACAAAAAATAATTTGTTCATATAAAAAATATTAATGGTACATATTTCATCCTTTATTTACTAGTAATGAACTAATGACAATTAAAATAGATGAAAAGATGACATATATGACATACCTTAACATCCATGAGATTGCTATGTTTGATAAAACATTCATAACCTTCAGAGTTCCAACAACAACAATATAGTAGAGAGAAGAGTTGTTTGGGAGCCTTCATAAAGGGGCTCGTATGCCTTCTCAAGTACAGGTAAATCATGAACATCATCAAAGTCATCTTGATCATCATGATCAGCTCTGCCACTAAGTGTGTCATGGATCAATGTATTCGTACCATCATCTTCAACTGTGTTTTCTGGCGCATGATCATCTTCTTCCATAGGATCATTAACTTCATCTTTGATATTCACAGCTCCATGTTCGTCCACTTGCAAAACCACATTCTTTGGGTTGTAATAATCCATATCATCTGCCCTAGGGTGCCCCACATTTATAATAATAATAGACACAAATAAACCATGATCATGATCAAGTGATTATATATATATATATATACAATGTTAAAACGATATAAACATTTACAAATTCAATCAATATAAACACATATAATGAACAACTTACCAATGGACGATAATCATGCCCCCCTTCAACGTGACCATGCTGCCTACAATGTTTCTCAGTTGTTGTGATTAAAAGTCGTCTCGTCTTTAATCCCTTGCAATTATTGCAAGGACAATAACATTTCCCATCACCCTTTCTTTTTAATCTAGCCCACAATCTATCAAGTGTCTCTTCATTTTGTTCTGGACTAATATTATCTGACATGATTTTTCTTTACCAAACTTGACTATTTAGATCTTCAAAAAATATCAAACTCACACTCCAATAATTTTTATTCATAGACAGGTAACAAAATATAATAATTCTGATATTTTACACCAAAAAAATTTGGCATGCAACCACCCCTACAAAAAAGAAGATAGTCTAAAGTTAATGACCCCAAAAAACACTTTAAAATGCTAATTCCAAAACTTATTAAATTCTGATTTTACTATGATTTCCAACTGTTAAGACTCCTAAAATCAGAATATTGAACTTGATCACAAACTTCCTACAATGATGGAGGTAGCAAGCTAGTAAGAGCAAGTGGCACATTCCTAAGGAGCAACAAGTCAGAATCATCATTGCTAATGTTAATATGGATTTATCCTTTTAGTTAAAGATACAATGTGTCACTTCTTATGACGAGTTTATCCCTAGGGCCCTCAACATTGAGAAAGCCCCTAATCACATAAGGAAGCACACACTGGTAGAATTTGACAAATAAATGACTATGTGACTATGATTAAAATGACTAAATTCTACTCATTATTTGCAACTCAGCTATAAATGAGTAAATAAATTACTAGTTTGGTTGTTGATTAAAAATTATTTAGTCACACAAATAAAAATGACTAAATAGTTAGTCATTTATTTAGTCACAATCCATTTGAATAAATCATTTAAGGAATCAAGAATATAGCCCACCAAAATACTCAAACTTTAATAAACATACTCTAAAACTTTCGTTGAAATCTTATTTTTTAGGCATAGCCCACTAGAATGGAGTTTTCATTTTAATAAAGCATACTCTAAAACCTTCGTCCAAAACATTATTTTCAAGCATAGACCACCAGAAATGGAGAGTGTTTTACGTAAGAATGGCCAGAGAATGGTGAGGAGATGTGCATGAAAGGAGGCATAGGATTTATTGCTGCTTATCTCATTCCTGCTTTGCTCAACAAATCTTACATTGTTCTCGCTACTATTTGTAATCTAGGTATTTACTTGACATATATTTGCATAATCTCAAATTCCTTTAGAGGCTTTTGAAGTATCAATGTATCCTATATAGGGTTTAGAATGATTTCTTTTAATTAAAAAAATAAATAAATGTTGTATTTCCATGTAATTAGATAATGTGGAGATCTCCTAAATGCCTTTGACACACTATCCTCTTTGGCACTGTATTCATTACTCCGGCTACTAGGTTTTTGCATGTGACATCTTTAATATCTTCATGACCGTGGCTTTTAAATAGATCTGAGTCTTTGCTTTAATCCTTTTCATGGTAACCCTTGAGTTCCATAATCCACCTTCAATCTCTTCTCAGAATGTGTCTTAAGCTAGACTACATAGTATGCATATAAAGCAAGTCCTTCATACCTGCCATTGTTCCAAACCACCACTCACTGCTTGCTTAAAATGTTGCCTCCATAAGCACAATAGCATGTTTTAAAATCATGGTTGCTAGTGATTGACCATTAAGGTCACCACTTTCATCATGAAGATACAATGAGATTTTTGTCTTCAAACTCAAGACATTATGCAAGATAACATTGTGAATTTGTTTGTTGTATACGATTTGATTTTCTTGCACATTTCTGCTTTGCTAACTTCCTTTAAGACTGGGTATTGCACCCTCAGCTGCAATCTCAAACAGCTCACTCACTATCACTTGAAGATTCCTTTCATGAGCATCCTTCTATAAAATCAAACTATGCCCTATAGACTGCCTACTTACTACAGGGGACTCATTGTTTCATGGTATTGTAGATCTTAAGATCCTTCAACCTTATTGACACTACTTCACAGTCCACAAGGTATTATTCACTATTCTCCCATCTTTGATAAGTCTCAAAACACTGCTCAAACATGCAATCCACTACCTCCATTATACATTAATGGCTAAGAAGAAACATTGAACCTATGATTACCACTGTTACTTCATTTGGACAGTCATTCCTTGATTGCATTTTCCTTTTCTAACACTACCAAAAGCATTTGAAAAACCCTTAAGGTCAGCAAGGGGGTAAGGAAACTCACTATTAAAATCTCCACTTTACTATGCAAGGTTTGAGCTTTATTATCTTTTCACTGTTCAACCTCTTTTTGGTTGTCACATCTCAAGTGACTGTCATTCTTCTTACCGTAGATTGCATTTACAAATGTCACTAAGCTACATAGTGTGCTTGTTATTGGCTACAATCTTTAGATTGCAAGATTTTGTTATTACCTACAATGTCTCAATCTTTTTGGTATTGCAACCTCACTAATACGCTATAGTTATTGTTTATGTTTCTACGGAGGCCTAGGGTTTTGATAGGGTAGGGTTGGATGGAACACTCACTATTCCATGCTATGGGTCTCACCTTGGCGAACCCATTTAGTGTCACTCTCCACCACCTTAACCTATAGGCCCTAATGCTTGTTAGGCACCCCTGGTTCTCCTGGCCAACCCTACTATCATCTCCATTTCCCTAACCAAGCCAATCTTGGTGCTCTCTCTGCTATTCTCTCCTTAGCCCTTAATCTCCCTAAAGACTAACAACACTTCAACTCTCCATTAGACCTTACAGGGGTATAGAGATGCCTTCACTAGTTTCCAACCATTCTCCTAAGGTTCTTGGAGGTTCACAACACTTCACCTTTTCATCGCTTTCACAAAACCTCATCTAGGGTTAAAAAGGCTACTAGCCCTTGAGCCCCAATTAGGTCTCCTAACCCGAGAAAAGTGGAAACCACTCCAAAAACCTCCAAATGACCTAGGTTCTTTTCTTGTGGTTTGTGTTTCCTATGCCCACACCTTGAATATTTTTGGGGTTTGGAGCCTGTGCTGTCCGTACACTGCCCTTACTCAAAAATGGCCAAAAACTAGGGTTTATAAGCCTTTTCCAGGCTGCTTCCAAACTGTCAGAGTTTTCTCACACCAAATGGGTTGATGGAGCATCCTCCTGACCACCAGGCCTTGCCAAGACTCTCAGCTGAATTCTCCAAAAGGAAAATTTTCAAAACCTTAACACCCCTGCAAGTTAGGTGCCTTGCACTCCTTGTCTTCCCTAGCTGGACTTTGCCTGGCTCGCCTAGGGAAAGACTTTGCTAGCAGCTCCTGCACACACACAAGCCCTAAAACCTACCATATGTACAAACATGGAGCCTAGGCACTGTTCCCAAAGGGTTGTACAGTTTGTACGGTGGGAAAGTGGTCTAGCACTCCATTTCCTCAAAACTGTCTGGTTCAGACCAGCAATAGGGTAAAAGAAAACTATTTACAAATGGTGCTTGAAAATTGAACAAGGAAGATAATTAATGTTACACAATGATTTGTATGCTACCAATACTACATCCTACAATCAAAACAGTAGCAGTTCTAATCCATTAAATCTCTATTTAGATGCAAAAATCAGAAATTGTAGCACAGAACGCTATCTTCCTTCAATTTCACAAAACTTCACTAAAACATCAATGCTTCCAACCCTGTTCCATGGTCGAAGCACACCTTAAATAGGCTCCAAAAACAATTAAGCTCTTTTTGTCGAACCTATTGATGACCTAATGGCAAAAGTTATAAAATCCACTGTGTTTTTCAAACTTTGCCAACTTTTGAAAACTCAGCAAGATGAGCTTCTAAACTTATTCATCCCTTCACAACTTCTTTCCTAGAGATCAAAAACACCTCTAAGCTATCTTCCCAATGGTCAACATGACCTTTATGAAAACAAAACAAAATTATCCTTCTAGATTTCCTATTTACCTAATGAAACTGCCTGTTGTTCCTTAGGTGCTCCTGCACGAGGTTTGTACCCTAATCATGCTCTTACCAATGCTTCTGTTGGTATTAAAAAACAACCTTAAATCTTGGGTCAGAAAATTAGTTGTCTTGACAAAGTTGTGGTATGATCTTGGATTGTATCCTAGAGTGTGTGGGAAGCTTGTGTTTGATCATTAAGGTATGTAAACCTGATCAGGGAAATGTATCCTATATATCATGGGTCTTGCTTTAATAATTTCCATAATGGTTATTAGCAGATCACATTATTATAGTTTGCAGTAACCCAAGATTGCATTCAAGTTGTAATCAAGGGATTTCTTTTAGGTTTGATTAGGAGTGTTAGCAATAAATCAATAAATGACAATGAAACCCAAAGATCTTACAAAACACAAAGGAAGTAAAATATAAAATGATTATACCTGATCGCCGAGACTTCCATGATTCACTTTTGTAATACCTTCTTGCTTGTTGGATGATGTTGCCCTTAGATCCGTCGTGCGAGCAAATCTGCAAATGCCTAAGTCCTACACCAAGCTTTGAAGGATTTATGCTATGTCTAAATGCCTATGCCTATAACTACAATTGTCAATGTCTATGCCTAAACAAATTCCAAGATTTGACCAAATAAATATAATGACTATGGAAATTGCTATGAAATCTAAGTATGCAAAATGCTTAAAATGTAATGTGTCTGTGCATAAATATCAAATGTCAGCGTGTAATCGAAAAGTGAGAAGAAAATGACATTTTATAGAAAATGTCATTTCGAATGGACGGGCGAGATCAAATTCTATGAAAGACCTAGAATGAGAGGTCCAGATTAAATCTGAGAATCCCTAATTAGGGTTAGGGCAAAATCCTTAATCGAACGGTCAGAATAATATCTCAGATAATTGGATCGACGGTGGAGAATAAATGAGATAAATTAATTAGAAAATGAAGATTTTCAAAAAATCAAGAAGATAAGATTGCCTGATTTGTGAGATTCGAAAAATCAAGAAGATAAGATTTGAACTAAAGATTCGATTTAGAAAATCAAGAATCTGCCCGATTACTTGATTTTTAGAAGATTAGTTACTATTTTGAATTAAATTAATTCAAAATATTGATTTTGTGAGATAATAAATAATCTTTTTCAGATTATTTATCAAAATGGACTGATAGTTAAGAAAGTGGTGACATTTTAAATAATTTAATTTATTTAAAATGAGAAGAATATTAATTGGCAATTAAATAATTAAATTTAATTATTTAATTTAGTAGATAAGACCAATTAATTAAATAAATTAATCAATTTATTTAATTAAGAGGATTAGTGACATATTAAATAAATAAATGTAATTCATTTATTTAATAATCAGGAAGAATTAAATGCAGAAAGGGAAATTAAATAAATTAAGAGATTTATTTAATTAAGGGAAGACTTAGACAATTAATGGTATTTAATAAATAAATAAAATTTATTTATTTAATAATCATGAAGAATAAAATGACATGAATTAATTAAATAATTATGAATTATTTAATCAATAGTCGAATGTGGACCAAGGACATAATTAAATGTCACAATTATGCTAGGATGAAAGTGGTAAAAATGAAGCTTGCAGGCCTAGGTCATTTTTAGGTGTCTACACAAGTATGTAACAAACTTGGTTTGTAGTTTAAGCTACACTTTTAAGTAACATTCATAAGGTTTAGAAAATATTGATCACTCTCTAGAATAGCCCATTAAACATGGGTTGTGCTTGAATGCACTACATAATTGATATAACACAACCACTCTACATATCAACTAGAGTTATAGGCTCTTTATTGCAGCAAGAGGTAATCACTCTTGATCATGCTATAATTACATCCTAACTTGTTAAACTTGAGACAACCTGAATGCACCCAATGATGATTGACACCTACATTATACAACCTGAATTAACTACATTATATGAGTGCCTCCATTTCTATCACAACATAGCCACATTAAACTTGGGTCACACATGAATGCATCTGTATTTGTTATAGCACAACTGTGCCACATGACCAATAGAGTTATGGATCACATAATTATAGTCACAAGAATATGTTCCTTGGTTGTGATCTTATGGTGATTCCACACAACAAAATTTGGACATGAAATTCTCAAAACCCTAAACCTCTAAAAATGAAATTTGATGAGATGTTGCTTTAAAATATGATTTTCAAACCTAGAACTACAAATCTGACTTCACAACTGAATTCTACAAAAAGACAATGACTACCCTCAACTTGGCGATATCTTCTTGAATTTTTTCTAATTTTTCCCAAGAAAATCATCCTTAGTTCTCCACAAACTATCTCAAGTAGAGCAAAACATTGTCGCAATAAATCAGCGAACTCACTTTTCTTTATGTCGGCCATAATTTGATTTTTTTCTATTTTTCATGTTTGTCAAAATTTTGATGAAACTGATAGTCAACATTTCGACGAACCCCGGGTTCGTCTCGACGAACATCGGGGATAAACTTTCAAAAAATTGAAAATTACACATCAAATTATACATATTTCGTCAGATTTTGCAGTCAAATGAGTTAGTGCCTACTTAATCTGACAAATGCCTTTCTAAGATCATCCTTAATCAATGATCCATATTCACTATATAAATTTTATAGATACATAGGTACAAGTGATGGATGCCACATTATTACCTCATAATCCCTCAAGATATGATTTCTCAACCCACTAATTGTTTAGTAAAATTGACAAATAAGATTTACTTAGGATCTATTATATTAGTAGATCTATAGATGCTAAATATGATGGATGGTTCAATCCATAAATCTACACAATTCAAAAATATTGTGTTAAGTGAATTCATTAAAATTCCTTGATCCTATCACTAGAAAGACCCACTAACCCATCTATTAATGTATTAAAATCAACTAAATGTTTTTGATAGAGGAAAAAATAGGTTTTGAAGGGACCCAAAACCCTTTACAACCATGAACAAGGCTATTGAAAGGATAGCCAACAGCCAGCCAAAAACCAGCTCCCAAACAAGACCCTTCAAGATTTACATTTAGAACTCTTCTTGTGGGAACGTAGAGTCATGTCAAAAGAAGGCCTAGAGAGTTTTTTTTCTTGCCCATCACAGTGATCCAACCTTCTTCAACTTGCGCTACCTTATCATGCCAAGACATCACACTATTTTCCTGAAGATTAGTGTCTATAGCCTTAGTCTTAGAGAATTCATCATCGTTCCTTTGTGCAGACAAAGACTTATCTGAAAAGCTGCCAGAAATGGAAGTCGTAGCGCTTTCACCAGAAATGGCAGCTTGAGACCCAGTTATTTTCTCGTTAGGGGTAGCCTTTTCCACCCTACCATTTGAGGCATTCGACAGGGATGGCCCAAGACCCTATGATTTAGAAACAACCACCTCAAAAAAACTCCTATGTTGTTCACATTTCTTCTCAACCGTGTAGTGTTGTTGAGAAGCGCCATTCCACCAAGTAGCTTTCTTTGCTTTTTTGTCAAAAAAATCAACTAAATGTTACCACAACCACAAATTCTACTTTTGAGAAAGCAAATTCCTCCAATTACCAGCTATACTATTTAACATGAATCTATTGCATTGATGGGCTCTATAAATTAGAAAATTAGCATACCCCTGTAGAAAATTTCACATCGGATTCCCTTATGTTGACAACATGAACTTTGATGTAGATCTATAGATGAGTTCTTTACTAGCTTGATAAATCTATATATCCACATAAAGTCAATAATTGGTCACCTAGAAGAAATAAATAAGCATGTTTATGTGAAATTTTAATATCAATAAAATTCAATAACAAAAAATAACATAAAGGCATAGACTTTAATGAAAAATTCTTCAACTTTCAATAAGATTTTGATAAACTAGTTTGTCACGAAATCACACCAAGGAACTTGATCAAGGCAACCAATACAAATATTCACATAAAGTGGGAAACAAATTACTAAATCATGATATGAGGGTTGAGACAAGAACAACACAAAGTCGTGCAATAAAATAATTTAATATTTTTTCTTAATAAATTGTTTGCTCATAAAATGTAGGGTTCTTTGCCAAGATGATGAAACTCTATCACACTAAATTATAATTATTTCCTACTTTAGAATAATTTCCAAACATAATATACTCTACATTTATAGCTACTATTTAATCTACATTTGTATTAGAAAAACTTACAATTCACTCATCCTCAGTGCCAAATATGGTACACATACCCGCTAGTAGACCTCTAGTTGTCTAAATATCTTGCCAAATAAAAATCCTTTAATAATTATTTTTTGGGCTAAATTTTTTTCCTCCTTGGTAGAAAATCATATATACTCTAATGTGTATCTAAGACACTCAAATACCCTCTTCACTACAATACCTTCTTTTTACTTCCATTTCTTAGACAATGTTTGGTTGAGTGTAGAACACAACATACACAAGATCACCAACCATACTCACATAGGGAACATGACTTATGTCCTTTATATCATTTAGTGCAGAAGAACACAAGTCATCAACTAAAAAATATATTTCTATAAGAATGAGAACACTCTTTTATTTATATTTTTGCATAATTGAACATTGCAACATAAGTTAACATGTTTTCTCTAGTTGATGTAGAGTTTTATTTCACTCTATCACTCATAATCTTGATGTTTAAGATAAATTAGCTACCCCAATTTATTAATATCATATAAAAAGCTAAGATTTAATAGTCCTAAAAACATATTTATTATTAGTAAAAATACTAATATGGGATAATAGTACATTTTCACTAACATGCCTGAGAAAAAATAATGATTTGACTTAGCTCTATCAAAGACCACCTTCAAATAACATTTACACAAGGGTGAAATTTAAATCATAGAGAGATATTTTTCAAACCATGTGTTTCTCACTACACTACATAGTTATCTTGATGTTAGTGTAGATCTCCTCCTCCAAATCCCTATATAAAAATGTTTTCATCACATCTAACAATTTAATATTCAAGGTCAAATGTAACAAGAATATTCTTTTTTTGACAAAATTAAGTTTCAAAACAAAAGAAAAGATCTCACCAACATCCATTCCATAAATGGAAATTCACCCTTAGCCACTAACCATGCCTTATACTTCTCAAACTTTCCATCTGAGATGAATTCTCATAATTCTAGACCCATCCACATTAGAAGACAAGAAAAAAAAACGAATGCATCTAAAAATTAGATGGCTATAACTATAAATTTTTATTTTCTATTGAGAGGACCTCCTTAAGAGTAGGGTATGATAATTTTCCTCCTCCTTTGAATCACTCTAACTCACTCTCTTAATAACCTCCTTAATTTGTTCATGTTGAAATTGTTTTTAGTCCCAAGTGTAGATTTCTCATCCTTCGTATTACAAAACTATTGAGTTAAAACCTATTCAAACACTTTATTTCCAACAACCAAAATATCTCTAGCCTCACCCTCCATCTATCTAGGAAAAATAGATACACAATTGATCACATCATCCCAACCAAACTTTAACTACAACACCATAATATCTAAGAGATATCTAAGAAAAATAATATTTGTACTAAAAAATTGAATACTAACTCCAAGCCATAGCCAATGATTTTGTTGGTGCAAATAAGGATATTACCTAACTAATTTACCTCCTAGGTTCTATTCACACTAGTCAAGTTTACTTAGGGTACACATAGGATATTTATCACTTTATGCATCATATCATAAGATTAATACACTTGTCATAATATTATGTTAGTTTAGCTTTCTAATTTCCCTAAATTAGACACATGAGACTAGATTTACAAGGGTTTGAAATTGGGGAGGTGGTTGCTAGATCCAAAAGGTAGCTATAATTTTGGATCATTTTAATTCAAATTTGACTTTTCCATCACATCCAAAAGGCCCAAATACCTAAGGATTGATTTTCAATTCATCAAAATCAAACACTTTTGTCCAGAGCCATTAGAAAAAATTCTCCTCCCACAACTATACAATTTTTGCATTGAATATTCTATAGAAAATGCTTGCAAAACATTCACATCATCCTCTATATAGGTGTACAAAGGTATTTTTGATTTACAATATATATATATATATATATATTAAATAAAATAATTAAAAACTGCACTTGGTAGTGCCTTGCAAAATCTTTAGATTGACATGATACACCATTGTGTCTTCCAACTAGTCTGGCCAATGGCCCACTCATTGGAATTTCTATGACCCCCCAAAACTCGTGTTATTGGTATTTTTTCTCTTGATGGTGAACATACCAACCAATAACAATCCGCTAGCATAAAACTCCCAGTGACAAATTTTTTGAGTAATATGCCCACTGTAAAATAAATACTACCAATCATAAACCAACTCCAAAATTTGATGAGTAGTTTTTGTTAGAGTAAAATAATAATTATTTAATTGTTTAAATTACTCTTTATATATTAAGCCACGTTATGTGGTAATATATCACTTGAAGATGTAGTTGAACTCTTCAAGGATGTGCGACATTCCTCATTTGTCACTTGGTGGAACTTTGTTGCCACCTTGAATTGAGCACTCCTACAAATCATTATTCTATATGTACATATCATCATTTTTAAAGATTTTATATACTTCAAATCAATTGCATTGTTTCAGTCTCTCAGCTTGATATCAATATTTTATGTAGAGATCTTGATTATTTTAACATGGTACTAGAATCAAAATTTGTATTTGAGTACTGGTTTGAATTTATATGTGCAAGAAGTTTGATTTGTTGTGTATATGTTTTTTAATTTTTGTCTCTGTTTGGAAAAAATTGAAGAGGCATTTTGACAATCTATTCAAGCACACGAGTCATGATTTATTTTGAAGTCGTTGTTAGAGGTCGTGGGGTGTAATCATGCAAACCTGTGAGTGGAGTTGGCCAATCCCTATTTTCAAGGTTGTCAAAGTTTTTGCAGAGATCTTGGTTATTCCTACGTAGCCTCCACATTCTACAACACAATGCAAGAGGTGAATTGCACATGAGATGCCTTAAACAGATATATCAAAGGATTTATGGAAATTTTTTGTGGGTTGCATATGTAATTCAACCTTCATGCCAACCTCACACCTCTTAAATCCCATCGCGACCTCCAATATATTCAATGGTTCTCAAAATTTTCTCATGTTGTAGTCTCATCTACTCCCCATGCAACCCTTCTAAGTCTCCTCTCATGCACCTTGTCCTCCACATAGCAAATCGGTGGTTTGGGGGATCTGAAAAGAAGAGGAGTAGGTATAAATTTTGACTCATGCCTCATTACATCTGCAAAGGCTGGTATTTCTACACTTATTGAAAACGGATCTCTTATCATGAGAGATGGGTTCTTGTGAACCAATATTCAACATGGATAAATGAATTTGACTCGTAAAACTATACGATTGAATCTCGATAACAGTATCACAATTTAACACGCTGTGAAAAATACCTCCTACTTATCAACGAATCTCTTCCAAAATACAAGTCAAAGTATCTATGTGTTGAGAAGATCGAAGCTCTGTTTGCATGTTTATGGTGATTCACATAGTATTGAAGATGGCTAAAGTGCTTTGAAAGGCCGCAAGGTAACTTATATGTTGGAAAGCACAAGCCAACCTGAGGATCTATGATTTATCTCTTGCAAGCTAAGCTTTTGTTTCTTGTCATCATGTGTTCACATATGTGTGCAGATCTTTGATGATTTGGTTCTTTTTGTTCTTTGTGTATTGAGTTTCAGGTGTTTGCATTACCCTTGACTCGGGCTATTCCAAACTTTTGTCCAACACATATTTTTGTCTCCTTTTGTACAAGGTAAACTTTTAGTTTCTAAGTGCAAAATTAGGCACACATGATTATTGTATCTTTTGATTAGCTACTTACATTGAGTAATACTTTTGTAAAAGTGAATATCACTTGGCCATTTCATTGAAAACAATATCACACTCAATTATAAAGTGCCATTATTCATTACTTTGAAATTGTTATATGCAATAAAACTTATAAAGTGCCAAAATTCAGGGGGATCAAAATCATAATCAATGGGGGTTGTCTTGTGTGTTATTTTGCAAAATTCACATAATCTCAACTCCATTTAACTTCTATAAATGCAAACAATCAATGAAGATAAAGCTCAAGAAACTAGGATTACATCGTGTACATTCATTTCTTCTAACCTTCTCTTTCACATTGATTCTACCACAACACCTAATGATGCTTGGACAACATTAGAAAATTTATTTGGTAAGAAAGATGTCATGAGGGGATATTAATTATAGAATGAATCAATAAGTCTTAATGCACAAGACTTCAACACAATACAAGAGTTCTTTAGTAAATTAATTTTGTTAGGAATTGTATGCAGAAGATATCAATTAAATGTAGATAAAGATTAAATAGAGGAATGAAAAATACATAGAAATAATAACAGTGAGAGACAATTTTAATGTGGTTCACCCAAACTCGGGCTACATCCACCAATAGAGAGTCCAATATTATTATCCAGCAAATTGAACTGATTACAACCAGCAATCCTTGCAACTCAATATTGTTGCAAATGCTACAATACAATATCAACGGAAACCCTAACCCTTAGCCGTTTTATCAAGACTTATGTCGGTTACAAAATAGGGTTTTTTTTTATGTCGGCCAATAGAAAAATAACTCTCAGTGCCTTTATAAAATAATAAAATTTGTTTGAGGTTTCAGGGGCGCTGCCCCTCAACCCCACCCTATATCGCGACAGGGACCATGCTAGGGGCGCTGCCCCTGGACCCCGCAAGGGGTGCTGCCCCTTGACCCCATCTTGGGGGCGCTGCCTCCAAACCCCCGTTAAATAATTTGGGGGAAACCGCACCGATAAAAGGGGAAAATTTAACCTCCGAGTCTAATTAGGCTCCATATAACAAAAAATTCTTCTAAGCTTTCAACTCGAACAAAGTGGAATTGAAAAACAGGATGAACAATTGGTCCTAATTATCTCGTCAACATTGGGTCCTCAATATTCAATATTTGTTTCTACTTTTCATGCAACAAAGAATGCCTTTGATGCATGTTGTACTATGCCATCACTCTCAAATTTTGTTGTTTCTCTCATAAAGGAGCAAGACAAACTAATTCATATGGGTACTATGCAACATTCAAAGTCACAAGTTCTTGTTACAACAAAACAAAAGGACAAAGAAATAAAAACTGGTAAAACACAAAAAGTGAAGTGTGCTTTCTGCAAGAAAACTAGGTGTAATGAAAAAAATGTATGAAGAAAAAGATATATCACCTTGAGCATCTACTTGAGCAATAAGGGGTTCCTATCTCCATCAAAGAATCTTCATCTAGTACAACATCTAAATGAGAAGTACTAATGGATACTACAAGTTCAAAGATTGATAAATGGGTTCTTGATTCAAGAGCTTCACATCATATGTCTCCTTATCCAAAAGTGTACATGTCCTTTTATCCTTCTAATATAAACAAAGTACAAGTAGCTAATAACACTTTCATATGTGTTTGTGGATAAGGTACATTTGAGGTATGTAATTAGAGTATTCCTAATGTCTTGTTCATTCTTGAATTGGAAAACAACATTCTCTCCATTTATTAACTTACAAAGTCTAGGAAGATAGTTGAGTTTACATCAACTTCAGTGACGATTCGATACTCTCAAAGCAGAGAGATTTTGTAGTGGGCGAGCTTGATCAACTCTCTCATGTTTACATATTTTCACACTTTGCTCCAGCAAATTGATACTCATAGATTTATTCTTCCACTTCCAGTATGGATAGTTCATCTCCTCCACTATCTCTTGTTGCATCAAATTTTAGAGGTGCTTCATTGAGAGCATACATAGGTTCTTTCCAGTAGCATATTACAATATCCATTCATCATCTTTTGTTAGGCTTCATAGTCTCTCATCATTTTACTTTCTTGTTATCATCTCTATTTTGGAGGGTAGTTTTCCCCATAGGGTTTTCTACCTTTCTCCTTATTTTTGGAGAGTTTCATTGTACATGGGTACCTCATCAGGCCTAGTTGTTGAGACCCATCCATTTGGGTACCCATCTAAGATGAACTTAATGGGGGGTGTTAGAGTAAAATAATAATTATTTAATTATTTATTACTTTATGTATTAAGCCACTTTATGTGGTAATGTGTCACTTGAAGAGGTAATTGAACCCTTCAAGGATGTGTGGCATTCCTCATTTTTTTAACTTGGTGAAACTTTGTTGCCATCTTGAGTTGAAAAATCCTATAGTGACTCAAACTCATCATCCTATATGTGCATCATCCTCTTTGAGGATTTTATATACTTCTAATCATTGTATTGTTTCAGTCTCTTAGCTTGATATGAATATTTTATGTAAAGATATTGGTTATTTTAATAGTTTCCTGTAATGTATAGGTTTTTCAATATCCATAAGGTGGTTTTACAATTTTGGAGGTTGATTTTGGCATATTTAGCCATATGAAGAATATATTGATGAATTTTGATTTTATAGTTGTTTATGTCAATAGGCCAACCTTCCAATGTAGTGTCCCTCTCCAATGGAGTTTTACTTTTAACAACTAATCTTCTAATAGCCTTAACTTAGTCATCCAACCTCCTTTTATGAGAATTTTTTTATATGAGGTAGGATTTTATGATATTTGGTGGTCTAGATGGTTCTTGAATTTTTCTCCTATTTTTTCTAGAAATTGAAGACTCGTATAGGTGTTACTAAGTGGTTCCTATTTTGGGAACTTTTAGGGCTTCATTTGGGCTCGTATGGTAAATACTTTTTGGTGATTTTTTAAAAAAGTACATAATTTTTCTTATACTTTACTTTAATAATACTCACATGAATGTATTTGGGAAGGGATTTATTTATATTGGGGATGACACCTTCAATGATGTTTTGTATGTACCTTGTATGTAAAATACCTTTCCATCTATTAGATCATCCATGGTGGAGCAAGGAATAATGTGGAATTTACTCCTGATTCAATCATCATTAGAGATTTGGAGAGTAAAGAGATTATTTTTATAGGTATGGTTGATCATGCATCTTGATTATACACCTTTTCAGTTTTTTTCTTTTGATGATGACATTGATCTTTTGGATGATGATCATGCTTCGGTGTGGACTTTGATTTTGAGAAGAATTTTGGTTACTTGAACTTCGGTATTCTCACAAGTGATCTAGTTCTTGAACCTTGTATTCTATCTCCTCCATCTACTATCACTTCTAATGAGACTAGTATTGCTACATCCATGGATCCTAATGACTCGATATAATAGGACATTAATTGTATTCTAGGTATAGTGACTTGGGATGAGTACTTGATATACATTGTAAGTTTATTTTATGAGCCCTATCTTACAAAATTAGAGGACACTATTGAGGATATTGATATTATCTTTGATGATAGATCTTATGGAGTTGCATCCCTTCTTCATATGTAATGGGGGAAATTTTAGGCCCTCTTGTTCTTTCTCCACATGATTTATTTTCATAGTTTGACATTTCTTAGAGACTCCTAAGAAACATTTAGAGGAGTCAATTTTACCTTTGGATTATTTTCTACATTCATCTCTACTAGATTTTGGATTTTCATCTTCATTAATGTGGCCTGAAATAGTTGACTTGATAGTGGTAGATTTTGGAACTGACATGAAGACACATGAGTATTTTTCAAAAAATCATACATTTTGAGTTTTCTTTCTTCATATTCCTTTTAGGAATGGGAAGACTACATACACATTTGGTTTTTTCTTCCCAAGGGAAGAATTTTTTTTATGATTATGGACCATCTTCTACATCCATTTTTTAGCATCTACCATTGACACAAATTGTACATTGAGGGGGGCTGCATGATCGTTCTTTTTCTCTCTTATGGGGATACTTTTTCCTCATATGGATTTTTTTCATTTTCATGAATTTGAGAGCATTTTTTATTTTATCTCTTTTCGGGAGGAGTTTTGTCCCATTGGGTTTTCTTATTTTCTCTATGTGTGAGAAATATAGTTTCACATGGGTACCTAACATGGCCTTGTAGCTGGGAATTGCCTTGCATCCTTGTATGTTTTCATAATTTCTCATTCTCCCTAAGTAAAATTAAGGGGATTTGTTGGTGTGAAAATGGATATTACCTAAGCGGATTCCTTTCTAGGTCCTATTCACACAATTCTAGTTAAGTTTTCTTAGGGTACACATATGATACTTATCACTTTATGCCTCATATCATAAGATTAAGACACATATCACAACCTTATGTTATCTTATATCTCACCTTGGTCTATATAACCAAGTGTCTCTCTATATTATGTAATATATATGATCATTCTATTTGTATTCTTTGATAAGAATATAATTTATTCTTGTCATTTCATCATTTTTTCCATTAGGCCTCTAGATCTAGGGTGGCTATCTCCATAGGAAAATATTACAAATTACATATCTCACCTTGGTCTATATAACCAAGTGTCTCTCTATATTATGTAATATATATGGTCATTCTATTTGTATTCTTTGATAAGAATATAATTTATTCTTGTCATTTCATCATTTTTTCCATTAGGCCTCTAGATCTAGGGTGGCTATCTCCATAGGAAAATATTACAAATTACATATCTCACCTTGGTCTATATAACCAAGTGTCTCTCTATATTATGTAATATATATGATCATTCTATTTGTATTCTTTGATAAGAATATAATTTATTCTTGACATTTCATTGTTTTTTCCATTAGGCCTCTAGATCTAGGGTGGCTATCTCCATAGGAAAATATTACAAATTACACCACACAATCAATCCAAGCTTGTGGAGATCTTTATAGCTCACCATGATTTTCATCCTTATAAGAAAAATAATGTCTCAAAATGAAATACTCACACATAAGTAAACATATCATGCAATGACTCCCACATAATCTACAATGGAACAATAAGACATATCCTCTATATTAGGATCATTTATATTCAAATTAACAATCCACATTATTGGAAACAAATCTATTCAAATTTATCTAAATCTTCCCAAAAATGATGATAAATATCCCCAAAACCCTAAATATCATCCCCCCTACAACCAACATATTTAAAAAATATGATTGTTTCATTTCCAAAAATTCCCTTACATGTAATCTAGAACTTCCCATGGCAACATGGTTCATGTCCCAATATCCTCAAATCAAACACACAATATGAGATTTTTGCCTAAGACTAAGATTTCCCTTCAACAATTACAGAATCACTGAATACAATGTTAACATCCAACTTGTATAAAGTCTCAAAATAGAATCTAGTTTCCAACATATCAATATTGAGCATTATCTTACATTAGTATTTGTTGAATATGTCATGCACAACAAAAATAACACATATTTCTCATGGATAATTGGTTTTTGATAATACTATGATCTTTTGAACATTAATGATATATTTTCCTCACATGTGTAATAAAAAATATGAATCTTATGTGACCAATAATATTGAAAGAAAATTCATCTTCCAAGTGAACCTATCCACCATCGTAGCTCTCATAATCAACTAAAAATTAACTCCTTATGAGTACTATGGAAATATTCTACAAAGACAAAAAATATAAATCCTTATATGCACGAGTAGTATAATTTGTAATAAAGGCATCACCTCCATCATAATGGAATTCTCTCAAGTATAAGTCATCATTGGAATCATTCTAGAAATTTTTATTCTTATAGTCCTTCTTGATGTGCCTATTCTTGCTATAATTCCAATATTTCACCTTATATCTACCAAGTGATTTATATCTCCCCTTAGAATTTATTGGAAGTTGTTGTCATTGATGTCAATACTGATGTTTATCATTGATGTCAACACTAAGGAGATTATTGATAGTTATTGTCATCATTTTCAACATTGATTGTTGGTTTTCATTGATGTCAGCACTTGAGTAGTATTTTGTTAGTCCTTGGAACTGGTTATCATTGTTATATTCAGTTTGGACTAATATTGGTGATGAAGTTCATGGTTGGATTTCATGCCTTATCAAAGAAGAACTAATGAAGTTCATGGTTGGATGTGATGCCTTATAAAAGAAGAAGTAATAAATTTCATGGTTGGATGTCTTTCCTTATCAAAGAAGTATTTTTGATATTCATATAATGCATTATTACTATCAACAGAATTGATTTCATAATGATATATTAAGATGAGGATTAGAAGCATGACTAATAGTGGAGAGATGTAACTGAATGTCTACAGTATGTCTTATGCTCTCTTGTAATGTTCCTAATGAAGTATGTGTTGTTGAAAGGGAGTTTTGGCCTCCACAAGTTGCTTAAATATTTTTGTGTCTGAATGTTGCATTGAAGTTTGTTCGAGAGAATGCTCTCCATTCCTTTATTGTTGCAGTTTTGGTCTTGTAGTTTGGTATTCAATTTAATTTTTGTGTGGACGTTGCACTCCTATATTTTCAATTCACCTATGTTGTGGAGGAGAGTTCTATGAATTGCAAAAGGCTGGCAGTGTTGATGGTTGTCTAGATTGGTCTGGGAAATGCTTTGTATTTCTCTGCAATGATGTCTCTCCTCCTACGGCTTGGTGAATGTGCTTATGGGACAACTGATTATGTGATTCAATGTTTCATCCACATGTTTCCTCAATGTCAACTTAGGTTGATGTGTTCCTATGTGTAAAAGGTTTTAGATCATATTAAAAGAAGTGCTAAGAATGTTTTGGTCCTCTCTATCTTTAGGATGGGACCGCATTATATTTTTGGTAGCTGACTAGTTGAATACATTGTTTATTTTCTTCCTAGCCAACCTAATTGAAGAATTGAAGTGTTGCAGTGGACATAAATGCAAGATCATTTTAGATGCAAGTGGAGAAGTCTACAAGTGCGAAGAAGTGTGTGTGCAAATTGTATTGAATATCTAGTAGAGATAGTGTTAAAATTTTGTGAAAGGAAAGATCAATTGTGTTGTAACGCCTCAGTCAATGGAGTGTTGTGTTAGAAAATATTTTTAATTCTCTATGTATCATATTGTATCTTGCTCTGAGATAGTGAACTCATCAAGTCCTTGTATATTTCTCCTGAAGTTGCGTTGTCTTCAGTTTAGCAAGTCCTTTGTATCTTGCTTTAAGGTAGTGAGCCTTCCTACAAGTATTTTTGGAAGTGAGCCATATATTTTGAGTTAATTCTCACCATGGGTTTTCCCTCATTCGGTTTTCCACGTAAATCTAGTGTTCTCCTTGTGCATGTGTGTGCTCTCTATTTACTTCTCTTTGTTGTTGATCTTAATATTGCTATATCTTTCATTAGTAAATTTTGTTGAAGTTGATAAAGTTTCAAATTGCTATATACTATTTTTCTTAAGGTTTTATCTTCATCTACTAAAGAAGTTTGAGCTATGTTGAAATTTTTAAGTTCCATAAGAGGTTAAGTTTTTGTGTAGATTGATTCACCCCCTCTCAATCTCTGGTAGTATTCAAGAATTGGTATCAGATTCAAGTTCCTCTATAGAAGCTTAACAGCTTGAGCAAAGATTTGAGATGGCACATGATGGTTCATACAAGGGTCCTAGGTTTGATGGGACTAATTACTCCTTCTGGAAATTGAGAGTGGAAGGATACCTAAAATCTCTTGGGTTTGGGGTGTGGCAATCAGTCAAAAGTGGTTATACTGCTCCAACCACTCCTCTTCTAGATCTAGCTAAAATTAGACTGCATAAATGCAATTCCAAAGCCAAGAATGCTATCTTATGTGGGTTGGTTGTTGTAGAACTTTTGAAGGTGATGAATTGTAGTTCTACCAAATATGTTTGGGAAAATCTTAGTAGCATCTATGAAGGAGACACTAAAGTGAAGAAAGCTAAGATGCAGATCTTTAAAGTAAATTTGAGACTTTAAAGATGTCAAAAGATGAAGACATTGCAAGTTATATGCTCAAGGTACAAGAAATTATTTGTCATCTCTAGAATTGGTGGAGAAGTTAAAGAAAGTGAAATTGTAAATAAGGTTTGGAGATCTCTCCCAAAATCTTATAGTCATAAAGTGTCAACCATTAAAGAATCTAAAGACTTGGATCAATATTTAGTTGATGAAATGTTTGGTACTCTTATTGTCTTTGACATGAGAGAGTTTGTTCAAGATGTTCCAAAGAAAGAAGTTGCTTTCAAAGTTAACAAAAAGATTAAAGGTGAAGTTATTGATCAAATTGATGAACTTGATGAAGTTGAAGAAAACTTTGTGAGAATATTGAAGAAAGGCACCGGAAAATACAAAGGTAAGTTACCATTCAAATGTTTCAATTGTGGAAGAATAGGTCATTTTGCTTCTAAATGTCCTTAAAAAGAATTAGATGATAGCAATAAAAGAGATAAGGTTAAAAAGGGTATGTATTTCAAAGAAGGTAGTGGCTCCTCTGAAGATGGGGAGAATGGTTCAAATGATGAAACACTCTTTATGGATTTCAATACTACTAATAAAAAGTATAATGTTGAGAAATGTAAGGAGTCTGGATCCTTGAGTGATCAAGACATGTTTTCCTCTAATCTAGACTTGGAATCTATGGAACCTGAAGGTTGGGACTTCAATTCAGATGATTGGGGAATAGACTTTGAAGGAAAACTCCAGTTTTCTTTGGAAGACCTAAATGAAGCAAGGGGACAAAATTAGAAATATGAGAGCTTACTTGCAAAGTCAAAAGAAGAGATTGACAAACTAAAAATCCAAGAATAAAAAGGAAAGGTATGTGAAATAAAATTAAAAGAGGTAGAAGGTGTGATATTTGACTTGAAAGTAAAGGTTGAAGAAGGAAAGAGAATTGAAGATTCTTTGAATGTCAAGCTCAATGACAAAATTGTTGAATGTTTAAAGCTTGAGGAGGAAATTGTCACTCTAAGGAATGTTTTGAAAAAGGAAAAGGAACAAAATGTCAAAGGAGAGAATCCTAGCCCTGATTGTTCCAAATCAAATGAAAAGTATAAAACAAGAGAAGAAATATTTTGCACTGAAGACTCTAAGAAGAGTGCCTCCAGAGATGCAAAGAATACTCAGAATGGAAAGAAAGAAAATGGATCCAATCCTAACTGGAAGCAAAAAGGAATTTCTCCATCTGCAAAACAGCATGTTCCTACCAGTTTCAATCAACCCTTTCAAGGTTACTATTTTCTTGCAATATTTTTGGGCATAAGGCTATTGTTTGTAGAGTTAGAAAAAGGAGTCCAGTAATAACATGCGTAGAGGGTCTTTCATACCTCAAAGAAACAATGCTATCATGTTTCATGGATATTTCCATGCTTGCAACAATTATGGCCACAAGGATGATAAGTGAAAATATAAGATGATGGGAACAACCCTGCTCCAAAGCACAACATTATGTGTTATAGATGTAATAATATGGGACATAAATAAAACTATTGTAGAAGTGGCTTTGTTAAGCCACCAATTCAGAAAAATGTTGAACCCCATGATCAACTAAAGAAGGGAAATGAAAAATTCTAGAAAGAAGACCATGAGAAGAAGGATGATACCACACTTGTGCACTTTGCACAAGATTCTAGGAAAAAATGAGATAGAGCATTATCTTAGGGGGAGATTTCTCTTGCATAATATTTTTTCCCCTTGAAAAGGAAAAGGTGTTGAAATCCTTAGCATGAATGGATATTTGGATCAGAACAAATGGTATGCAGATTTGTTGTGCATAAATGTACCTCCATTGAAATTTTTGGTGGAAGTAAAAGATGTGTGGAAGATTGTGTTGAACATCTGGAATACTGAGAGGGGAGGTGAATCAGTATTCCATAAACCCATAATAAAATCCAATTAAAAATTATCACAATTATGACTGAATCAACAAGAGTAAACATAGAAACAAGTCAATGCTATCATACACATGAACACTAGGATTTTACGTGGAAAACCCAATGAGGGAAAAAACCACGATGAGGGTTAACTCGCAATATATTATATTTGGATACAAAATATTATGGGGCTCACTGCCAAGACTTGCTATCCTTAAAAAGGCTCACATCCTGAGTGCAAAAGATGGCTCACTTCCATGATACAATGATGGTGGCTCACTGCCAAAAGATTGAACTAATGGAATACACCTTCAATGTGCAGGATTCAGTTCCACTGAAGCTCAGAATATAAATTACTACCTCACACCACAGTCACTCAAAAAAATTGAACTTGGATATAGTTGTCTAAATGAGTCAAGAAAACATGGTTAAGAGATTAAAGTCATATCATATCTTGTGATTAGTTCCAAACTCAAATACCAACACACTGATCCATCACAAAGGAGTATTACCGACAAAGAAAAACTTCTGGTAAACCAAGCAAACTTCCCATATATTATTACCATGTTGACATCAATGAAAACATAGGAACGACCAACACAACCATCCATACGTCATTCTCATGTTGCAAAGCTTACAACAATATCCCCCTTTGGCATTGATGGAAACATGCATGACAAAAAAAATTCTAGTATACTACAACTGAATACACTAACTGCTCCCCCTATCAAAAATGTTCTTCAAAAAAAAATTCCTCTGACTCTTTATCTCTTTATATCTCCCCCTTTGACATCAATGACAAAGGAAGGGGTCTAGTATAAATGTAAATATGCATCAAAAAGTAACCAGACTGATATAAACACAACTTCAAATTAACCTGAAGAAGAATCTTTGAGACTCTTCAGGATAGCCTTCCATGACGCTTTACCTTCTTCCCATGAACCTTTTGCATTGACAAGAGTCTTGTAAAGTAGCTCAAGTTTAGTTAGTGACTCAATACCATTTGGTAAAGTATTGGGACGAAGATTGATCTTTGATAATTCACCAATATAGCCAAGAGCACTAGAAACAAAAGTATGTTTGAGTTTAATCATGTCTCTGAGTGCCACAAACTTCTTGATAACATTTGTCCTTCAGTCCTACAAAGAGAAAAAATTATCTCGAAGCTGCACAATGTAGGACCACCTCTGATTATCTTTATCTTATGCTAACCTATATGTATCTTCTTGAGTGCTTGATCGAGTTTCACTCATCCTTATCTCATTTCTCATATCTAGTGTACTGCTAGACCAATCTAGGAAAAAGGAAAGTAGTTCATGTGCCTATTTTTGACAACCTTGTACACTCTCCAATTTCTTCATTACTCGATCATGTGCATTCACACATTTTCCTTTGATATCTTTCAAATTTTCTTCATCAGACCTTATTCCAGTAGACATTTTAAGTCCAAAGATGTAGACCTTCAAAGAATTAACCATGCCACAGAGATTCTCCACAATAGAAATAGATGAATCAAATTTAGCACCTGGAATAACCTTCTATAAATCTTTCAAAGCTTTCTGAATGTTTATTCTTTCATGCTCATGTTCAAGCTTGCTTTCTTCTACACCTTCTTGCTTCACTACACTCTCTCATTTCTTCCATTTTTCATTCACGCTACCAGAGGTACTTTCCTCATTGAGATGCTTAGGGCTTTCCAAGAGAATTTTAGCATATTTATCAATTTCAGCCACTAACACTTCATAATCCAATTCAGATATCTAAACTAACCTTGATTCAACTACTTCCATGTGACAAAAATTTGTAGACACAAGAAAATTTATGCTTTTAGAGTATCTTTCCACAACACTTACTGGGATCCTAGACCTTTTGTTCATCCTCATCTAAAATATTCCAAAGAATGCAGCAAGGGAAGACTCTTGTGCATCCAAACTACCAAGATTTATCATGAATTTCTTGATTTGATAGGAAATAGGCTTTGATTTTGACCATTCTAACCTTCCTATTACTGGTATCTTTTTCAAAAAGTAAAAGAGTAGACAAACAACCAAATTTCCATACCGAAATGTATTCTTCTGCTCTTCTTGATCTCCTTTAAATTCTTCAAAAGATGTATGCAAAGTAGTCACAAGTCATATTCCATACCTCTTATTACTATATCAACAACAATATGCACTGCAACAGTAGAAACTATAGAGTCATTGTTAGGGATACAAACTTTATGACCAATGACCATAGCAGCATACCTTATTACCATATCGAAAATCAATCTCAAACCAATCTCTTTTCCTTTAGAACTTGCACCTGTAACCTCAATTATTTCTTCCTCATTCATAGCCTTCAGTTTAGGAACTGTTCTGAAGGAACATAAACCAGTTACATCTCTAATTACTTCTCTAGTGACCAAATGTGCCTCATCAATCCACAAAGATTCATCATGAATTTTTCTCAACACTATTTGAATATACTTCTTCTCAAATTCAAACAAGGGGAATTTCCTCCAAACATCCAACTTTTTTCTCAACTAATACTCCATAGGCATCATGACTCTCTTTCAATTCATTTTCCCAAAGCATGTTCAATTAACTGACAACATTTCTTCTATCTTACTATAAACAAATGCATAGATATCTTCTGTAGGAAACACTTTCAGAGGGATGCAAGAGAATGCACCAACAAACTCTTTTGACACATTCCTCATATACCTCTTCAACCTAGCTTTATCCACACAATTCACAATCTTTGAATTATCCATAGCAATAAAAGTGAAAGATTGTGCAAACAGGAATACCTCTAAAAATACCAACAATAAATGTATAGATATCCTACTTCCGAAGCTCACTTCGAATTCATTTGTTATTTTCTTCAAGTTCTGAAACCTTGAGTTCCCTTCTAAACTTCCTTTGCATGCTTCTCCAAAAATACATAGGTTTTAAAATTATCTGAACTTATTCCTTTCATTCTGAATGATTTTGCAATAAATGTTTCAACTTGCAAGTAGATTGCCTCAAAAACTATGTACGCCTCCATTCTTCCAAATTCTATAGACTTCATTCTTCACACATGTTACTGAGAAAATACTATATTAAGTATACTTCTTCCATGATATGACACAAGTACCGATGAGGGGGTTTATTATATTTTTTGATGATTGCTCCCCCTTAGCCACTTCTATTATTTAGAAATTGACAAGAGTATTTGTACCAAAGGTCACAATAGATAAGATTGATGATTCCTTTCTCCAAATCCTTTCCATTTCCTTTCTTTCTTCTTCTGGATCAAAGGTTAGATCATTCTTCTTCGTCGAATAGATGTTCTTCTTCCTTCTGCTATTACTACTAGGGTGTTATGGTTTTTTGTACTTACCCCTTTTATCCAACAAACTGTCTTTATATCCATTCTTCTTGCTCTTAGAATCATTCATATTACTTCTACAGTCCTTCACCTTATGACCAAATTTCTTGTAGGAATGACAAACACCATTAAAGGATAAATACCTTTTAGCATCATATCGTTTGACAGGAATTTTTCTGGAATTGCTTCTTCACTCCTTGATTTGTCTATTTTTGTACCATGTCTTCTTTCCAGTGAATTTCTTTGCTTTAGAACATTGACCTTCCTCAAACCCTAAACCACTCTTATCCATTTCCAATCTTTGAGAGGTAATCAATTCATCAAGCATCATCGAGCTTATCTTAATTTTTTCTTCAAAATTTCTTGCCCTTTCTAGATTAGATCTCAAGATTTTTGCTTCTAATTCAAGCTTTGTGCATTCATCCATCTTCTTTTGCATTTCAATTTCTAGACATTCTTCAATTCTTTTCTTCTCATCCAATTGTTTCAGTAGGCTAGTGATGATTTCTTCTCCTTCAGTCAACCGATCGCATGCTTTCATACTCTCACTTTGTAGCTCTTCAATGTAATCATTTGCTTTTATCAAATTTTCCTTTAGTAAATCCATTTCTTCTAAAAATTCAGCAGAGACTACCTCTGAAGGAAAAAAATTTATCATATTCAAATTATGAGACCTTCCTCAAGTTGTTAGGCTTCTTCCAAGGAACCAAGATCTAATACCAATTATTGAGGATCTGGAATACTGGGAGGGGGGGTGAATCAATATTCCATAAACCCATAATAAAATCCACCTAAACATTATCACAGTTCTAACTGAATCAACAAGAGTAAACATAGAAACAAGTCAATGCAATCATACACATGAACACCAAAATTTTTACTTGGAAAACCCAATGAGAGAAAAACCATGGTGAGGGTTAACTCACAATATATTATATTAGGATACAAAATATTACGGGGCTCACTATCCTTAAAAAGGCTCACAGCCTGAGTACAAAAGATGGATCACTGCTAAGATACAATGATGGTGTCTTACTGCCAAAAGATTGAACTGATGGAATACACCTTCAATGTGCAGGATTCAGTTCCACCAAAGTCAAAATATAAAGTATTTCCTCACATAGCATTCGCTCAAAAAAACTACATTGATCACAACTGATAAAGCATTTAGGCTCAGATCTTCACACACTCCTCAATCTCTTCACATTTCGCATTCATTGCTCATGTGTGTCTTCTTCCACGTCTCCTCTTCTCATCATACTCAAAACACCTTATATATACAAGCATATCTTATTCATCAATTAGGTTGGCCTCATTAGATGAACACAAAATAATCAAAACCTTCTTCGTCGGCACCATATAAATTTTAAACATTTTATCCATGTAGTGCATTATGTCAAGTCAGCAATTAGTCTTCATAATATATTGCATTCACTAATTCGGCCAATACTAGAACGCAATTCTCCAAACCAACAAGTAATTCTCAAAGAAAACACCTTTAAGATCTGAGAACACATTAATTTCCCATCATACTACTAGTAAAGAGACTATCAGCAAAACTACAGCATAAGAATGTTCACTTTAGTAGAATGTGGAGTCTCCCACACAGTATACCACACACAGTATAATAGTAGGATACATATTTAAACTTTGTTAGAGATAAATTTCTATTCACAGCAAAAGATGTCTCAAGATCTAGGATATAGCTATTTGAATGAGTCAAGAAAACATGGTTAAGAGATTAGAGTCATATCAAATCTTGCGATCATTTTCAAACTCAAATACCAACACATTGATCCATCACAAAGGATTATTACTGATAGAGAACAACTTTTGATCAACCAAGCAAACTTCCCATATAGTTATTACCATGTTGACATCAATGACAACATAGGAACAACCAACACAACCATCCATACTTCATGCTCATGTTGAAAATCTTCCAACAAATTGGTACACTTGTCCTAAGTGATATCATTCAAGTTTTGTGTACCACACATAAAGATAAGTTTCATAAAGGTAAATAATTATGTCAAGACATTCACATTTTGGAAAATTCATGGTCCACTTCTCTCCATGAGAAAGGGTTTTATCTTGAAAATTAGGAGATAGGTTGATCAAGATGTGAAGGTGTTATATCCAAAGTCTCAATTCTTTACACCTTTTGAAGTAAAAAATGCAAGTGATAGAATTTTTTCCCATACTTTGGCAGGGTAAAGTGAAGATGAAGGTTTACTAGAATGTTCCACATTCTTGAGGAAAGAATGTCTTGTCCATAATATCTTATGGATATATTCAACTTTTCTATGAGTGTCTACAAATATAGTTTCAAAAGGCGAATGGTTTCAAATGTCTATATATGCTTGGTACTTGTGCCAGTTGGTGAGCATATATAAGTTCAATCATGAACATTTTTGCATGTATCAGTACATTTCAAAGATTGATGTTTGGTTTCCTGATTTCAAGACAATCCTAAGAAAACTCATGAGAAGGATGTAAAAATAATCTTCAGGGTACTCCATATTATGGCCTATGATATAAAAAGGATCAAAATTTCTCTCTGAGTACCTATACTAATGTTGATTGGGTAGGTTGTGTTGATGACCAGAGGAATGCAAGTGGAAGTGTATTCTTTTTGGGAGATATATTGGTCTCATGGTTCAATAAAAAGTAGGATTAAATGTCCTTATCCATAGCAGAACCAAAACATATTGTTGCAGCATCTTGTTGCACTCAAGTGCTTTGGATGAAGCAGACTTTGAAGGATGTGAAGGTGGTGTATGATGAACCTATTCCTATATTGTGTGACAATACAAGTACTATCAATATTTCTAAGAATCCCATAACACACTCAAGGAAAAATCACATTTCAATCTGGTATCACTTTCTAAGAGAGAAGTTTACAGAACATGAATTCAAAATGGAGTATATGCTTACCAAGGACCAAATTGTAGACATTTTCACTAAGGCACTTTAAAAGGATGCTTTTGAGTACCTCTAGAAAAAGTTGGGGGTTATTGCCCCTCCTTGTTCTAACTAGATACATTGATGGTGCATCTATCCAGGGGGAGAAATTCATGGCATATCTATTTCGCTGGATTGATGAGTGTTACCTCCTAGGGGGATCTAGTAGAAAGGGGGAGTCTTGAAGAAGTTGTATAGTTGTTTTGAATGTATAGATGCTTGAAGAAGATGTGTTGTTGGTCAAAGGGAGAGTATGTGTTGTTGTTTTAATAGAAGATATTTTTCCCCTTTGCCCTTGAATTCAAAATAGGTGTTATCGCTTTATACAGACATATATGGCCCTTTGTCCTTGATGTCAAAGGGGAGAGAGAGAAGTGTGTGTTGTCATCAATGCTAAGGGGGGGGATTTTTGGCAATTGTTATCATTGAAGTCAACATTGTTGGTTATCATTGATGTCAACAATAAGGAGATTGTTGACAGTTGTTGTCATGGTTTTCAATACTAATTTTTGGTTGTCATTGATGTCAGCACTTGAGTAGTAAGTTGTTAGTCCTTGGCATTGGTTATCATTGTTATATCTAGTTTAGGCTAAGATTGGTGATGATTTTCATGGTTGGATGTCATGCCTTATCAAAGAAGTGATTAAGTTCATGGTTGGATGTCATGCCTTATCAAAGAAGTGATAAAGTTCATGGTTGGATGTCTTGCCTTATCAAAGAAGTATTATTGATATTCATACAATGCAATATTATTGTCAACAGAGTTGATTTCATAATGATATATTAAGATGAGGATTAGAAGCATGACTAATAGTGGAGATATGTTATTGAATGTCTACAGTACGTCTTATGCTCTCTCTTGATGTTCCTAATGAAGTATGTGTTGATGAAAGGGAGTTCTAGCCTCTGCAAGTTGCTTAAGAATTTTTGTGTTTGAATGTTGCATTGAAGTCTATCTGGGAGAATGCTATGCATTCCTCCACTATTGTAGTTCGTCTTACGGTTTATTATTCAATGTAAGTGTTATGTGGATGTTGCACTTCTATTTTTTCAAGTCACCTATGTTGTCGAGGAGAGTTCTATGAATTGCAAAAGGTTGGCAGTGTTGATGGTTGTCTAGATTGGTACGGGAAATGCTCCACATTTTTTTGTAGTGATGTCTCTACTCCTATAACTTGGTGAATGTGCTATCAACATTTGTGCAGTGTCTCAGTCCTAATACCATGTGTTGAAGTGATCTGCAAGCTGATATATTATTGTATGTCTCATTTCTATGCATTATGTGCTTCCTGGATAAACTACTATGTACCTACTTGATTTATGATGGTTGTATATGTCATGAAATTATGAAAGAAATGTATGAAGGTATTTTTGGATGTTCAAGGAACATCCCCATGTGATCCAAACATTTCTAATTGGCTGATTTGGTGTCGCCTTGAGTTGGATTTCTTGGTCTTTTGTGAATATCTGGTCAACAGAGCTAGTTCCTTTGCTTGGACCGTGTGCTTAGGGGGATGCACAAGCAATGGAAGATGTGTTATGATAGTTTTGGGTCCTAACCTATTCTATTTTGGATCGCATCAAGTAATTTCAATTGAAAGAGTGCTTATGGGTTGACTAGTTATGTGCTTCAATGCTTCATCCACACGTTTCCTCAATGTCGAATTAGGTTGATGTGTGCCTACATGTAAATGGTTTTGGATCACATTAAAGAAGTGCTAAGAATGTTTTTTGTCATTTCTATCTTTGAAATAGGACTGTATGTTTTTGGTAGCTGACTAATTGAACTCATTGTTTATTCTCTTCCTAGTCAACCTAATTAAAGAATTGAAGTGTTTCGGTGGATATAAATGCAAGATCATTTTAGATGCAAGTAAGTGGAGAAGTGTATAAGTGCAAAGAAGTGTGTGTTTGAATTGTATCAAATATCCAATAGAGATAGTGCTAAAATTTTGTGAAAGGAAAGATTAATTGTGTTGTAACGCCTTAATGAACAAAGTGTTGTGTTGGAAAATATTTGTAATTCTCTCCATATCATATTGTATCCTGCTCTAAGATAGTGAATCTCATCAAGTCCTTGTATCTTGCTCTTGAATTCATATTATCTTCAGTTCAACAAGTCCTTTGTATCTTACTTTAATGCAATGAGCCCTATATTGTGAGTTAAATCTCATTGTGGTTTTTACTTAAATATGGTGTTCTCCTTGTGCATGTGTGTGCTCTCTATTTCCTTCTCTTTTTTGTTGATCTGAATATTGTTATATCTTTCATTAGTAAATTTTGTTGAAGTTGATAAAGGTTCAAATTGCTATATATCGTTCTGATTAAGGTTTTATGTTTATCTACTAAAGAAGTTTGAGCTATGCTAAAAAATTTAAGTTCCAAAGAGGTTAATTTTTTGTGTAGACTAATTCACCCCCCTCTCAGTCTCTAATAGTGTTCAACATAATTAACATGATTTTAATTCTTCTAGTTCTTCCATTTTCCCTTATAATGAATTTAGTATTTAATGTGTATTTAGTGGATTACAATGTCTTTCACCTCATCTCCTCAAAGAGAAATGCACCCACCATCTCATTAATCTTCAACTCACGATGATGCTATTAATTTATATAACTGGGTTGTCCCAAATATTAGGTAACAAACATAAGAGGGTTGTACATTTATTCTCTTTGTCTATCTTCACAATAACATATGACAACTTTCTCACCATGACATTTAAATCACTTAGGTTCTTCCTATAAAATTATCATCACCCATCATTAAAGATCACAATTTTTATTATAAAAATATTAGTTATTATGGATTTTTTCTAGTACAAGTTTCCCAACTTATTCCAAAATTTATTTATTGTGGTATCTTCTAAAACATTCATGGGAACTTAATCTACACTACAAAGATAAAGGATGCTTCTTATCTTTTGATAAATAATGATCTAATATTTATATTTCATGTTGGATGGTTTTTGTTAGGATAGGTGACATTATAATTGGTATCCTAAGTTGATAATGAGAGATAAAATATTTGTTATTTATTTTCCTACATTAAAAGAGGTGGACCCACTACAGTGACAGTTATAGAGCATCTCGGGAGAATATTCCCTTTAGATGTCCAAATTTTGGGTGGGGACCACTTTGCAATGCATGTCCTTGCATGTTTTACATGGTGGGGCACCCAATTTTGCATGTTGGTGCATGTTCTACATGAAGCCATCAGAGAGTTATGGAGCACTTAGTACTGACTAATTTTGATTGGCTATGGGTTAGGCACCCATGTGAAGGCCATGTGATAATTTAATATTTTTCACCATATTTATGGGTTGTCCACTAAGGGGGTGTGGGCTTTTCCAAGTGGTTTTTCTTGTTTTTTCAAGATGCCATTTTTGGTATTCTCTCACACAAACTTCTATATATTGGAGCATTGAGATGGTGGTTTGTAGAGTTTGTTTGCGGGTTGTCAGAGTAATGAAGTGTTGGAATTTAGAGAGGAGTGTTGTATTGGTGTATCTCATTTGAATATTAATACAAACATTGGATCTATTTGTGTGTGGATTTTTTTCCCGCAAGGGTTTCTCCACATATATCTTGTGTCACTTGTGGATCTCAACTTGTGGTATTATTCATTTTTCTTTCATGTTTGGAATTGTTAATCGCATAATACATTGTTGGTAATCTTGTAAACATAATTTTAGATTTGTAAACCACTTTATTAAGTTCTATTGTTGCAAGTTTCACCTTGAATTCCCAACATTTGGTATCAGAACAAACATTTTTGTTAAGAGAAGGACACCTTTCTTTTAAGTGTTGAAGATTTTTTGGTTGTAATGGGAGCTTGTGCATTGTGTGTTTTGCAGATTTGTGAAGAAGATTGAAAAACACATCTTCTACCTCTCATCTAAATATTGAGAAATTCAATGGTACTAGTTACAAGATTTGGAAGTTGAAGATGGAGGATCTCCTTGAAAAGAGAGATCAATGGTTGGTAATTTCAACTAAAAAGAAACTAGAATCAACATCTAATGAAGATTGGAAGAAAATGGACAAGAAAGCATGAGGAACCATTTGGTTGTGTCTTGCAGATTTTGTCCTCTTGAATGTTTCTGAAGAATCTACTGTATTCAAGTTATGGAGGAGGATAGGTGAAATCTACCCAACTAAAATTATAACAAATAAGTTATATCTCAAAAGACATTTGTATTCTTGAAAATGAATGATGGTGATCCTATTGTAGAAAATTTAAATAATTATAATATTATTATAAGTTAGCTTGCATCTGTAGATGTTAAGATAGAAGAAGAGGATAAATATATTTTGTTGATTTGTTCTTTATCCAAATCTTGGGAAAATCTAATTGTTTTCATAAGTGGTGGTGGTACAAAATCGAAGATGGATGGTCTCATTGCCATACTTCTTTTAGAAGAGATGATAAGAAATTCCATGAATGTGGGCTCCCAAGGTTCCTTGCATGTGCGAGGAGGGTCCAAAGAAAAAGGAGGGCCTAAAGGGGATGAAAAGAGAGATGAGTGTAAAGGACATTCTAAAACCCCTAGGAAGAGTAGAGTAAAGTGTTGGAATTGTGGTAAGAGAGGACATGTGAAAGAGTGCAAAAACAAGAAAAAAGAGTTTGGATACTTCCACAAAAATTTCCTCAAAAAATGGTGATTTTGATGCTTTGTTTATTTCTGCTAACACTATTAGTGATGATGCTTGGCTTATTGATTCATGTTTCTCCTACCATATGACTCCTCACAAGGAGTGGTTTACTTCATATTCAGTTTATGATGGGGGGGAATTTTTCCTTGGTGATGACAACACGAAAAAAGATTGTTGGTAAGGGTAAAGTTTTGTTTCAGTGATGGAAGGGTTAAAACCCTTAATGATCTTTTACATATTCCAAGACTTGGAGAAATTTACTTTTAGTATCCAAGTTGAATGATTCTAGGATGATGTGACATTTGGCAAGTCTGGTTGTAGGTTGGTAAGAGGGAGTTTGGTGATTGCTAAAGGATCTTGGTAGGCACTTTGTTTAGGTTGAATGCCTCCACATTTTTTAACTCTACCAATGTAGTTGGCACTAAAAATGCATGTATGTTGTGGCACCATAGATTGGATCACATAAGTGAAAAGGGTCTTAAGACCATTTTGAATAAAAAAGTTGATTATTGGTATTTCTAATTATTCTGTTGGCAAAAATTATTTTTGTGTGTATTGTGTTTGGTAAACAAAATAGATCATCATTTCCTAATGGAACTAATAAAGCTAAGAGATTATTGGAGATCATTCATACGGATATGTTTGGACCAGTGGATGTTAAATCTTTTATAAAATATCATTATTATGTTACTTTCATTGATGATGTCTCAAGATACACTTGGATTTATTTTATGCATGAAAAATTTGAGGTTTTCACTAAGTTTAAGGAATTTAAAGCCTTAGTTGAGAAGCAAATGGATTATATGATAAGGGTGTTGAGATCTAACAATGGGGGTGAATTTTGTGCTATGGAATTTGATGAGTTATGTAAGCATGTAGGCATTGTTCAACAAAAGACTACTCCTTATACACCCCAACAAAATGGGGTAGTAGAAAGAATGAACCGGACCTTGATGGAAAGAGCTAGGAGCATGTTGAGTGGTGTTAAGCTTGATAGATGCTTTTGGGTAGAATCTATAAGTACTGCATGTTATTTGGTTAATAGATCTCCTTGTTCAACTCTTGTTGATAAAACTCCTTATGAAGTGTGGATAGGTAGAAATCCTTTTGTTTCACATTTAAGGGTCTTTTTTTGTGAGGATTATTTTCATGTGCCTCAAGAGAAGCATTCTAAATTGGATCCAAAAGCACAAAAATGCATCTTTGTTGGTTACGGTGAGAATGTAAAATGTTATAAGCTTTGGAATCCACTAATCCGTAAAATGGTTTTCTCTAGAGATGTGATTTTTAGGGATTTTAGAGCTTACTCAGGTGAAGAACAACCAAAGGAGAAAGATAAGACATAAATAGTGCACTTCGAGATAAAGATAGAAAAGCAAGAAGATGCACATGTGAAAGAACAACCAGATAGATTATAGGATGGAGAAGAAGAGGGTTCAAAGAGTTTAGATGATGTGAAGGATAAGCATGTAGAAGAATAAGAGAAAAAAGAACCCCTTACTCCTACCTTGTGAAGATCCACAAGACAAAAAAATTCAATTGAAAGGTATAGCCCATCTAATAATTGTTGTGTATTTTCTTTTTTGAGTATTGACAATGAACCTAGATCCTACAAGAAGGCTCCTTCAGAAGAAAGTGAGTTTTGGATGCAAGCCATGCAAGAGGAGATGATGGATTTAGATAGTTGTGATACCTAGGATCGTGTGATTTCTCCCAAAGGAAGGAAGCCCATTGGTTGCAAGTGGGTATTTAAAAAGAAATTTAGTGCAGATGGTCAGTTAGATCAGTACAAGGCCAAATTGGTGGCCAAGGGCTACTCCTAGAGGGAGGGAGTTTATTTCAGTGAAATTTTCTCTCTTGTCGCTAAGTTAACTTCTATTAGATTCCTATTATCTATTGTCATTTATTATGATTTTGAAATAGAGAAAATAGATGTTCAAACTTCTTTCTTGCATGGGGATCTTGAGGAGGAAATTTATATGGCAACCTGATAGTTTTGTTGTGAAAGGAAACAAACACTTGGTTTGTAGGTTAAAGAGATCTTTATATGGTTTGAACTAGTCACCCAGGATGTGGTACCAAAAAGTTTGATGTCTTTGCATTTTAGTTGGGTTTTGTTAGGAGTGAGGAGGATCATTTTGTTTACATTAAGGTTATTGATGATCATATACTAATCATTGTCTTGTATGTTGATGACATGTTATTTATGGGTAATGGCAAGGTGATGATTAGGGAGCCTAAGACTATTGAACAAGACAACTGAGAGGGGGGTGAATTAGTTGTAACAAAATTTAACTTTCACCAAAAATTAAATCAATCACAAATCCTTTACTCTACTAGTATGATTAATCATTAAGTGCAAAGGAAAAAACTAAAAAGCAACACACATACACAATAACACCAGATTTACGTGGAAAACCCAATAAGGGAAAAACCACAGTGAGGATTAGCTCACAGTATAGAGAATGTCAAAACCAATTACAAAGGCTCACTACCAAAAAGGGATTCACTGTCTGGATCAGGACTCACTATCCAACAAGGGTTAACCACTCAGAGGGATCACTACCATATAATTACAAAGAAGATAGAAGGGATTTGTTACATAGAGAAAAACAATCTCAATGCAACAAATATTTCCACCACAATTCGCTCAATCACTTGTAGACATACATGAATGATATAGTACACCTTCAACTCACTGCATCCAAAAACTCAACAACTAGATTTCACACTAATCTGCCAAACTCTCATCAAATACACACCAATTTGCATCTATATCGCTCTATTTCTTTGTACTTCATCTTCACAAATATCTCATCCTGTATTTATACCTTCTTCAACTTTGAAACATATCCAAAGTCACCAACACACCAATTGCAGTTACAAATTCAAATTAATTTAGTGCCAAAACATTCTAGGGTGGAATTATAATGGGGGAAACCTAATCACGCACTTCAACACGCTTTCATAAGATTTGATTGTAGTGTTAAACACTAGGTCATCCAAACCAATGTAAAACACATAAATCAATTAAGCACGCACAACCTTAACACAATCCAATCCTTCTAGACAAAAAAATTAACTTCAACACGATCATATCAACTTAACTCCAAAACCGCAAGTCATAGGACTTGAACAAGAAGAAATCTGAAGCAACTACATTTCTCCCAGACCTTAGCCAGATACACGAAAAACCATAGTTCACAACTAGTGAACATAACCCGCACTATAAAACGAACCAAAAGCCAAAAATATAGATATAGCAACTTACAACAACCATGATCAACATATTTGAATCACACAAGCATAGGAGTAAATCCCAGAGCAAACATTGAACACCTACAACCTTTTCCTTTATAATTTTCTCAATATTCTTGACATATACGACCAATAACCTTCATCCATGACAACAACAACCAGTTGAAAACCAGTTAACTAGTTGACATCAATGAGAAAACCTTCATACTTGTTTCAACATCTTCATTCTTGCAACAAAGACTCATCTTTCTAGCAAATTTAATATGAAGGATTTGAGGGTTGTAAAATATATCCTTGGTATGGATATCAGTAGGGATCGAATTCATAGAAAGCTTTAGTTGAGTCAGAGTAAGTATGTTGATACCATTTTGTAGAGCTTTAGTATGCATGATTGTAAACTAGTAAATATTCCATTTTTGATTGGTACTAATTTGAGCTTAGACATGTGTCCTAATTTTGATGATGATTTTGAATAGATGTCTAACATTCCTTATGCTAGTGTCATTGGTAGTTTGGTGTATGCAATGGTTTGTGTAGACACCTAAAATTGTCCATGCATTTTCATATGGATCCACAATTGCATATTTCTTCTATTTCCTATTAATTAAATAATTTTATTATTTAATAAAGCTAATTTTCCTCTAAATAATTAAATAATTTTTATTTAATTATTTTCCCTTTCAATATCCATTTTCCTCTCATAATTAAATAATTTTATTATTTAATTATTTCCCCTTTCATAGGTCCCATTTTCTTCTAATAATTAGATAATCTTAATATTTAATTATTTCCACCTTTCCTCTCCCATAATTAAATAATGTTTACAATTATTTAATTACCTAACACTCCTCTCTCCTAATTTAAATAAATATTTATTATTTAATTTTCCAACATTTCTTCTTAAATAAATAAAATAAATATTTTATTTATTTCCTCAATATGGCTACTAAAATTAAGTACCTTTATTTAATTTTAGCTCCTTGATCTCTCTCTCATTAATCCTCCATCCTTGATTAAATTAATTTCTAATTTAATCTCCACCCTTGATTTCTTTCAAGCAAAGCATATAAATAAATCCCTCATCTTAGCCATTTAGATAACACATCTCATTATCTCACCTACATGTTGTCATTTTCATTCTAGCACTCTTATCTATCACATCTCTACCATTTTATATCTAGACCTCAAGCATACATTCATTTATCATATCAAGATTCACACCATATCATATCAAGATCAAGATCAAGGCAATATCAAGGTTATGCAATCAAATTATGAGGGAAACAACCATATCAAGAGTCCATGTTCAAGGTGACTTTCTTTCATTTCATGCATGCATTATCTTCTAGCTCTTGGACACAATTGAGGGTTGATGGTGAATCTGGATTGGATCTAGTGCTTTCTTTGTTATATATTTTTTGCATCATACATTTTGGTGAACCCAACGTGAACCCCCTAACTAAGTTTTGGTTCAATATTTTGAGGAATTTTAGTGTTGGACCCACTTCACTTGATCTATCTTTATTTTTGTAGGTTTTGTTAGCTTTTTGTTGCAGGTTTTGCGTAATTTTTGGACAAAACCCTATTTTTCAAATATTTCACCATATCTTTCAAATGGCCATGAATTTTTTTATGGGATTTTAGCTAAATTTTATGGATCATCTAAGGAAGCTACAAAAGAAAAATTAAGGGCATATCATTAATTTTGGGTGATTTATGATGATTTAATGATTTTTCATAAATCTTCATTTTTTATGCACATCAACAAATTTTTCAAAAAAATTACATTTTTGAAAATCTCTTGAAATTTTAGTGGGGGTCTGTTCTTTACAAATTTATTTTTGAGCTGAAAATAGTGATAAAAAATCAAATCTTTGTTAATTAGGGTTTTTCTATAATTCTACATTTTTGGGTGCAAATCAGCAAAATTTTCAAAAAAAATTGCATTTTTGGAAATCTCTTGAAATTTTAGTAGGGGGCTATTCTTTGTATTTTTATTTATGGTGCCAAAAACATTTCTAAAAATCAGATTTATTTTGACTAGGTGAAAAAATAATTGGAATTACAATCTAGTGATGAGCATATTTTTCATATACATCTATTTTGTTGCATCATAAATTATTTTATGATCTTTGTAGGAGTTTTATTGTCATTATCAAATTTGAGTTCTTTTTTTTTTTGGTTTTAATATAACCCTCTAATATTAGTGATCAATTATCTTGTTAGGGTTTTTCTTTGTTGTTGGTTTTGTTAATGTGCAGAAAAATAAACTCTTCAAAGGGAAAATTGGATCAAGTAGAAAGAAATTTGGAGCTAAAGAAAATCCAGGTGCACACTTTTCAACTCATATCTTTATCTTACTCTTGTTTACAACATCACATTTCAATTTGGATCTAAAAAGAACAAGTGTCTTCTCAAAATCACGCTTTCAATTTGGGCTTAAAAAGAACAAGTGTTTGCTTTGCTTGGTGATCTTTTTTGTGCTTGGAGGTGTGTATGCTCTTCCCTTTCATTTCTATATGATCTTGGGAATCAAAATCACTCTTCAAAACTCTCATTTTCACATCACACATTTCAATTTTTAAGGTTAATGAACATTTCTTGTGTGATCAAATACATGTGTATGCTCTCTCATTGCTTTATCATATGATCTTGGAGAACAAAAGCTTTATTTGCATCGCTTTTGTGTAACCTTCTTAGGGGGCCTTCCTAGAGAAGTGATCACTCTAGGGGTGACCTCAACTCTAGTATTCTGGTGGAGTATAAATAGTGGGGGCTAAATCAAAAGACATGCCTCTTGGAAGTGAATCTTGTCAATCTTAGCTAAGCCCCAAAGAACTTTATACCTTTGGGAAGTGAAGGTGGAGTGTGGGTTACCCTCTCCTCCTGATTGTTTGGCATTATTATGCTTTCAAATTCATGGAGTTGGGCCTCATGTACCTTCAAGGTATATAGAGGACATCCCTAGATCCTTGTGCATCCTAGTTTAAGACCATTGGCCAATCTACCCACTTGAATAATTACTAGGTTTTTCTTGTGCTTGGAAGTATTTTCTTATCATAATAATTTGCATTACATCTTGCATCAAATCTTGTCTTGTGTGTGTGAATTTGTATTCAAGATCTAAATCTTAATCAAGCAATAAAAATCATAAACCTACTTAAAACCATGGATCAAGATGAACTTAATATATCCTCCATCTTCCATCTCATACCTCAAGATCTTGTTGAATTTATCCTTTCCAACTACTTTAACAATCACATAAAATTCATGATGATGTGTCCCATAAGTAGATTCCAAGAGATCCTAAACACCATCCAAGCCACCATTGAAACTTATACCCAAGTCATGTCACCCTTCATTTCATCCTTTCCCTCCATTGACAAGGGAAACCAAAATGTCTTCCATGTTCAACCAACACCCATCCATAATTGTATCTCATGCACTTCACATCCTATTCAACCCATCATCAAGTCAAAGAGAGCCATCAAAAGATCACCAAAGAACACCATCAAAAGATAACCAAAAGTCACCCTCAAAGGAATACAAGAACCCATGCAAAATCCTATTTCATAAAATTCTAGTCATAGTCTTCTAGTTCTATCCACTTCAATCTCATCCACCTCATCCATTTCATGTTTTTCCACCTTCATAGTACCTATAAAAATTCAACCATGTCACTCACTTGACCTCATTGATCAAAAACATGACATCATAGATCCCCCATTATGTCAAGATCAAAGTACTCCCTCTCATGATCTTGCTCCTTCTTGTGATCCCATTCCCTCTCATGATCACATTCCATCTCATGATCCCATTCCATCTCATGACCACATACCATCTCATGATCCAATTCTCTCAACTCCATGCCATAATCCTAGTCCATCAACTCTATTGCATAATCCTATACCATCTTATAATCCTACCATATCCAAACCATTTGATGATCCTAGCATATCCACCTCATATCATGATCCTATCATACCACCTCCATGGCATGATCCTAGTCCATCACAATAACAAATTTTTCCATCCATTACCTCTCAAGACCCCCAAGGCATAAGCATTTCCCCTACATCACATGATAATCCTAATCATTCACAAGATCCCATTCATGAACCACAAACATATAAGCTTTTTTCATCCACCTTTATAAAAATTGGTTTTCTCCTAGAATACCACATGTCTTCCACATCCAACACCCCTCAAGGTGGTCTTTCATCTTGCTTCACAAGCAAAAATTATCCCATTGGTAAGAATATTCTTCAAAATATGAATTATTGGGGCAAAGGGTTGGGCCTTCATGAGCAAGGTTTACTTGAACATCCTAATATTAAAACACATCTAAATTCTTAAGGCCTTGGCTTCATAACTCCTCAAGACGTTAGTAGCTCTTTCAAACCCAAAACGCCTCCCTTTAGATCAATGCGTCCACCTCCTCCATCATCTTTACCATATATTCTAGGACCTCATCCATCAACCCTTCCATCCATCTTGGTCCCATATGTTTCTAATTCATATCCTTACATGCCCTTTCAAGAACAACAAAGGCGCATACCTTTGAATTTCTTCCAACACCTTCCACTTCAAAATCCTCTATTTTTATATAATCCCTCTATGGCCTCTCTAAGAAATTGGGATACCAAACAATAAATTCATAAATCCAAGAATCCACAAAAAATTTAAGATCATAATGTGTCACTAAAAAGACATGCCAAAACAGTGGGCGGATGGGTGGGCTCCCCCCTCCCCCTGCCACTCTTTCCGCCACTCGAATTCCTGGGTGGGATGTGGTGGTTGCGGGACGGTTCTTTGTTGCCGAGGTGGCATTGCCATAATTTTGTTGTCCTTTCCTTTGGCCGAGGGGAGAAGTTGGTGTTAATGAGCTCGCTTCTTGATCTCCACGGAACATTGGTGGCCGTCAGGGAGTATGTTTGGTTGCATTCACTTTGTCCAAATTGCGACACGTCGGGTACGGGTATCATTGAAATGACTGTCGTTTGGCCGAGTGGCGTCTCACTTCACTCGAAGTGATTATGGCATGTAGGCGGAGGAACTTTGTCCGTAGCAAATCTTCATGGCAAGGACGCGATGATCGCCCTGCCATTATTCCTTCTCATGTGCGGAGGCCAGTCGGCTCATCTCACGGGTCTATTTATGGATCTATTGTTATCTTTTTTGTTGCTTTGTATTCATATTTTGGCATAGTTTTTGTTTCTGTGCAGGGTGCGGTTGACATCATGGAGAGGTCGACAAAGTCAAAATTTACCATTCATATATCGGCGGATGGTTTGGAATGCTTTGGTGTCGACACTCTGATCTCTCTGGTGGCTACTGAAAGGCAGATTGCCTTTAGGGAAGTCACTGACCAGAGACTAAAGCACATTTTTTCTGTGGATGATCCGATGTCGCTGGTTGCGGTCAAAATGATTCTGGGTCTTGAACATCTGCAAAGATGGGAGTTTGCCAGAGATAATGCCCACGTCTCCTCGCATTTTCTGGCGGTGCTATTGGACTTGGAGACCCCGAAGAAGGTGGCATTGGAGTTGATGAAGCGTTTATTCTGTGTCGACTTGCTTGGTGGCATTGAAGAAACTCTGAAGGCAGCCTTTTTAGGTAAAGGCATTCCGCGTCCGGTTGATTTGTCCCTTTTATGGGATACGGAGGAAGCTGTTAAAATTTACCCTTTTCTTTTAGATCTCAAAGGGCCTGCCTTGTCGAGGCACAGAAGGCTTGCGGAGGTGGCCGTGGACTTCTTGAAGAATAAACTGAAGATGGTGGAGGTCGAGGGGATGGATTGGTTAGACGGCTTTGTTTGTTTTGCGGAAGTTAACGGTTTTATGTGAGGGTTAGCCTCTATGTCTGATGCTTCATTATCGCTGTTAGCTTTTGTCTCTTTTCGTGTTCTTCAGTTCAAAATCTACAAATTTTGTCTTGCTGGCCGTGGGTCGGCCTGTGACCCATTTCTCTATTTCTATGGTTTACGTGGTGGGTCTTCTGGTTTTTTTGGGGACTACTATAACCGTGATCTGGTGCCCCGGTCGGGCTGGTGTTTTGGTCAGCCATGAGTCATGGATAGTCTTTCCTGCGTTGCAGACGCTTGTATTTTCCTCTATTATCAATATAAACTCTTATGTGTGTATCAAAAAAAAAAAAAATACATGCCAAAACAAAGAAAGGCTATAAAGAAAAATTAAAAGTCAAAACAATGTGGTTTCCAAAGAAAGCAAAAGAATCCATGCATTCAAATGAAAAATCCAAATTGGTATCCCAACTTGCTAATCCAAAAGATTCCATTATTCCATAATCATCCAATCCTCCATCTAAGTATATTCCATCTCATAAGTCAATCATAAGTCTTCCATCATCCTCCAAATCTATTTTGGGTCCTTACATGCCCAAGTTTATTATCCCAACCTCCCCATCTCAATCCTTCAACTTTCACCACCCTTCAAGGTGTGTGCCAATGTTGTTCTTGCCCACATTCCCTCATAATGAATTCATTCCATACTTCCATCCAATCTTCATCCCTCATTCCATACCTTTAATCCAATCCTTTGCATGAATCCTTAACTCCCTTCTCCCTACCCCTACCTATTCCATTATCTTTACCAATTTTCCTACCAATGTCTTTGAGTGGGAATATGTTAGCCATGGTCTATAAGAAATATTTATTCAATGGGGTACTATCTTCTACAAAGATACACTTGAGTCCTCCATTCATATCCATACACCTTTGTTAGATTCCATCTCCATGAGCTTCCATTTCCATGAGCTTTCATATCCATTTGTATCCACTAGCTTTCACATTCATCCATCTACCCTTGCTTGTACACTTGGGGGCCAGCCTTTTCCATTCATACGATACATTATCCTATTTTCACTTAGTCATCATATTCCTTTGTTTATATTCCATTTTATCCACTTTACCGATCCACCTTCCTTTGATCTTGCATAAAGTATTGGGGAAAAATAACAAGAACAAGTATCTAATGCATGTTTTAGACCATGTGTGTCATCCATCCTCCATATCACTTGTCCTCCATCTCATGTTTCCTTTCATATCTATTTATCTTCCATATCCATGTCATGTCCTTATCACTTTTCATATGTATCCCTTGTCATACCTCTTAGCATGGGGGCATGTTAGTACTTTGACATGTGATCTTTGGAGTCCTCTAGAGGTCCTCTATTTATCCTTTATCTTTGACCAAATATTTTGGGTTCCCTTATCATTGGTTCCCTCCATGCATAGCATTCCATATCTTGATCCATCTATTTTCATCCTCCATATAGGGTGTATCCGTACATGTCCTATCATTAACCCATATCTTAGATCTCCATTCCATATTATTGATCCATATCCATCCATATCTCCTTTTTCTTTCAGCTTGACTAAGGAATAAGATCTTGTCTATCATTATCATTTAAATTTTTTATTTATCATTGTGTTATCATTGTTATGAGCAATACATTTAAACAAAGCATAAAATCTTTAACATTGTAAAACATCAGACTTTAATGAACATCATGAGCAAAAAATTCTTGTTAAATCAAGTTAACATCTAACATATCTTGAACCAAATCTTTAGTAATTTATCGCAATCAACCAAACATTCAAACTATTGTGTCTTGATAGATACATCTTTCCTAATCAAACACCTATTTTGATCTTTCAAACAATCAAAAACTTGATCATATCTCTTGGCACAAGGTATTGTGGTTGTTATCTTTTTCAACACATTTTCTTTTGCCTCATTAATCCTTATCATGTGTATTAGCATTTGCATTTTTCATTATCATGATCTTGCATATTTATCATCATCATTTTGCATGCATGCGAGCTTGTGCTTTATCTTAAGTCTTGTCTCTTGTCTTGATCATTATCCTTATCTTTTTATATCTTTTATTTTCTTGTCACATTTTGAGGAAGCTTGAGGATCTCTACACCTTGTTGTGTACGAAGGAGAGTGAGGAGTGGGGCATGATTCTTTCTCAAGTGTGTGTGCATCAAGTCAGTCCACCCGATGATGATTACAAAAAGAATAACCAATAACAAAGAGGGATCCATTCCACTCTATGATGAAATAAATGATCACTTCATAGCCTTTCCATTCCATTCATTTCTATAGCTAGCCTTCCATATTATTTTCTCCCATATTGAATCCATTTCATAAGCCATTTATATGCTTTGCTTGCATCTAATCAATGTGTTGCATTCCTTTCTTCTTTGCATCCACCTAGGTCATTCATATTTCTAAATATTGCATATCATTTCTTTCATGAGCTTGACCCAATATTGATCTTTTTGGGCCAATCTCCCAAGGGGGCATCTATAGCTCTCTTTCCTCATCTGGGGAATCTTTCATATTCTTTAATACAATGCCACTTGCTTGTGACATTATATCAAAGAGGGGGAAAATATAGACACCTAAAATTGTCCATACATTTTCGTATAGATCCAAACTTGCATATTTCTTCTATTTCCTATTAATTAAACAATTTAATTACTTAATTAAGCTAATTTTCCTCTAAATAATTAAATAATTTTTATTTAATTTTTTTCCCTTTCAATATCCATTTTTCTCTCATAATTAAATAATAAAATTATTTAATTATTTCCCCTTTCATAGGTCCAATTTTATTCTAATAATTAAATAATCTTATTATTTAATTATTTGCACCTTTCCTCTCCCATAATTAAATAATTTTCATAATTATTTAATTACCTAACACTCCTCTCTCCTAAATTAAATAAATATTTAATTTATTTAATTTTTCCACCTTTCTTCTTAAATAAATAAAATAAATATTTGATTTATTTCCTCAATGTGGCTACTAAAATTAAATAAAGGTATTTAATTTTAGCTCCTTGATCTTTCTCTCTCATTAATCCTCCACCTTGATTAAATTAATTTCTAATTTAATCTCCACCCTTGATTTCTTTCAAGCAAAGCATATAAATAAATCCCTCATCTAAACCATTTAGATAACACATCTCATTATCTCACCTACATGCTGCCATTTTCATTCTAGCGCTCTTATCTATCATATCTCTACCATTTTCTATCTAGACCTCAAGCATACATTCATCTATCATATCAAGATCAAGTCAAGGCAATATCAAGGTTATGCAATCAAAGTCTGAGGGAAACAACCATATCAAGAGTCCATGTTCAAGGTGACTGTGTTTCATTTCATGCATGCATTATCTTCTAGCTCTTAGGCACAATTAAGGTTTGATGTTGAATGTGGATTAGATCTAGTGCTTCCTTTGTTATCTATTTTCTGCATCATACAATAATCACATAAGAATAAATAAAAAAAAATTTCAACAAGGGATTTCATTGCATGAAACTATGATTTTCCTTTGATTTTTTCTCAAAATGCTTCTAACCACATTTCAAGGATTCTGAACTATACCCTGAAATTCCTTAAATTCAGAGATTTGAAGCAACTTTCAAATTTTTAACTTCTCATAAGCCTGAATACCTCTGCAGTATTTGCTAAAACCTTGAGCAATATAAGGCATACCTGGAAAAAGATGGGGAGGAAAACACAAATTTAGCAATGTGGGTAAAACTCCAATGAACCCCTAGAATCTCTACCCAACCAACTCCTAGTCCCACGCCATGCCAGGAATTCCCATAGACTTCTACAATATGGTGCTTGATTTTTCTAAACTCCTTCCATGCCATCTCCATATACCATGCCATATTGCTCTCCTCCAAATTGCAATGTGGGTCATATCTCTGCTTTGATGTATTTAGGTTTTACTGGACTCTGCCTCACACCAAGATGAAAGACTCCAATGCCAAAAAATAGAAGCATAAACCCTAACATTTCTCTTTTTTTAAAGTAGTTAGGTCTTGAATTTTCTAAAGGAGAATAAAATTTTTAGCACTTACAACTATAAATTTTCAAAATTCTTACTCAAAGTATTAAAGGAAATTTTATGTTAATGAAGATAAAATTATCAACATCATTGGCAGCCTTTGTGGATGTTTTCCTACTAAAATTCATAAGACCAACAACCTAGCATATCCATTGGGCATAGAGTCATGAAGGAACTTGAGAGAACACTGAAAAATCAGAATTTAACTCTACTTTAGCACTCCAAAAACCAGTACTTGACACCTACCAACTCACTCAAACTACCTAAGAAAAGTCAAGAACATGATTGAAACATAACTGGAAAAATGTGCAACAACACTTGGAGAAATGGAAAGATGCCTAAAACTTGTGTGCAAATAATACTTATTGAATTGAAAGAAAATATAATCTAACCTATACTAACCAACAGTAGTGATGCTCAAACAAAACCATTGACTGGTTCCTTGAAATAGCTTCCTTCTCTCATCAATTTGCAATGTTTCACATGCTAATGAGAATCCAAGAGGAGGTAGAGGAATAACAAATAATTAACCTATTGTTTCAACATCTCTTGAAGAATGAAAACAAACACACTTACCTCTTCACATTGATCATGCATACTACTATTTTGAAATGGATAAGTAACTTTGATCTCTTATTCTTCAACTACAACTTCATCATTGAGTGCAAGCATAATTTGTGATGCCTTGTGGGCCTCCATCCTGGATAAAATTTTAATAGGACACCCTCTTTAATAAACAAACTTCAAACTCTCATTGTTGGCTTCTTCTTTCTGGATAGCTTCTTTAACGTCGTGCAGATTGGAATGATTTGGTTCATGTTCAAATAGAAACATGGTTGCTTTCTCCTCTAGTTTGCATTGCTCATAATTTTTTGATTCAATAGGTAAAATCTTGACATCAAGATTTGAACAAAAGTCTTATATGATGTTGGAGAAAATGTCTTCATCAATTTCTAGCCTATTCTCCTCAAGTCTATCAATATTCACACTCTTCAAAAATATTTTGTCCCTATTTTGCTCTTGGTATACCAACACCTTATCAAGACTTCTTATATCTTCTATATGTTCCAAATTTGATGTTGATGTTAAAATGAGCATGTCTTCTTCATCATGTTCAACAAAAGAAGGCATCTAATCAAACCAAAATGTAGACTCTTTTTCTTCACCACATCCTTCTTGCTTGTGATCTGGGTGTCCCGATTGACTTGTTGACATAGGCTTTGGCATATTTTCCTCACCTTAAACAAAAAATAGAAGTTCATCAAAAACTTATTCAAAACTTCACATTCAACCCATCTACAATTCTTTTCAACCTATTGTTCTATTTGATTATTCTCTTCACCCTCTTGCAACAAGACTGATTTTTCATTTTTTCCATCATGTGCAAGTTCATTGATTGCAATTTGTTCTTCACTTACCTCAAAAAACTCCTCCTCGTTGTCATTAAACCAACTATCTTGATAAACAATAGGTCCACCCTTGCAAAGGTAAATGGTGCTAGGAGAAGAAGATTGATTTGGTGGATGATTTTGAGGAGTTTGTTGAGTTTCTCGAGGTAGGAAAAGCTCTTGAGGGGACTCTTTGTGAGAAATAGTAGGATGAATTTTCTCAACTACAGGCTCTTGCAATGGAAATTTACTCTAAAACTTAGTATTTTAAATTTAGAACACTTACATGAGTACTTAGGATGCTTATCTTGCTTAAAGCTTGGAAACTTGTACTTAGGAACCTCCTCTTTCATAGGCTGATTTGGAATGCAAGAGGCTTATTGGGATTCCAACCTTTGTACTTGGGTAAGTAAAAAATTCATATGTTCTTGTCTAGAAGAAATATCTTTTGCAAGAGACTCCTCATATTGCTTCCTTTGTGCATCTATATCCTGATGGTATTGATAGTCTTGGTAAGCCAACTCCTCCTACTACAAATTGAATTCATATTCTCTCTTGATATCTTCCAACTATTTATTGAAGTCTAGCAATATGATTTTTATGTCACTAATCCCCATACTATAAGCATTTTGGGGTTGGCTAAGAAAGTAAACATGCTGGTTTGGAATAGAAATGACTTCTTGAGACTGATTAAAAGGTTGCCAAGAATATTGAGCACAGGTGGGTGAGTGGAAAACATGATAATTTTGTTGATAACCTATTGTTGTAGGGTCATTTGGGATGAAACCAACAATATTTTCTATTTGGTATGGCTAATAAGAGGGTATATGAGCAACATTTTCATGAAATGGAGGTGAAAAGACATATTTTCCATGAAAATTTGAACTGCAATAGTTCAAAGTGTCCCACCAAGCATGCCAAAAACTACTATCACTAAAGTATGCACCCTTTTTGAGTGTAAAACTCAGATACCTTGTGAAACATGGGATGATCTCCCTGAGTGTGGGCTCAGATGATGGAGATCAACCTCTAGAGAGGGTTGGTTCCCTTTGATATTTCACCTAAACTAAACTACCTAATATTATTGCTAGAATAGAGAGATAAAATCATGAATGAACTTAGAAGTAACTAGAAAGGAAATGAACGAAATGGTTGTGACCTACACTATTGTTCTGACACATAATTTCCCAAATACCCAGCTAATATTCACACAACCCAACTATTTAACATGTTCATACATCAGTATTTCATAAGAAAGGTGAAATATTTACAACTTTAGAAGGAAGACCAAATATATTTTTCACAAATAAAGAGTGTAAACATTAGTAACATAACTTATGACTTGTATAAGACATATTCTTTCTACCTAAAGGTGCTGAAATGAGACAACATACTTGAGGATTTACACATAAAATCATAGAAATATGTATCAATCATTTATACACACACAATAAAATGGTTATTGAGTAGGCAAAATCACTAAATTTTATTAATAAAATGGTGTTCTTATAGTTGTATGCAAGTCTAAAAATGAGTTGCATTATTGCTCCTGCTAGAAAGAACCTTCAAAGTTTACAATACTTTGTTGAGAATGAACAAGAACTAATTAAAAAAGCTATCCAATGGGTCCTATATCTCATCCCAAGAATAAGAGAGCATATAGGGACTCATTTTAACTAAGATACAATTCTTAAAAGTAGGCCAACCTATTTTGCACACCCAAGAAGTTTCCTTGTTTGACTTGGTCTCTTCCAACTCCTTGAATGAAGTGTGCTCCAATTGGTGATGAGGCTCCTAGATCCTTGGGAAGGGGTTTGAACTACCCCTAGATTCTCTCAAACTTCCCTTGAAATACTCCACCTGTTGTCCTTGTTATCCACTTTGCCTTAATTGCTCAATAACTCCCTCCTAGATGCTTGCATGATGTCCTTGATTATTCATAAAGACTATTAAATTTCCCAACCTCCCTCATAAAGACTCTTTGGAGAGCGTAGGTTAATCTCTTTCAATGCATTTTCAATTTTTCTTTTACTAGTCTCAACCAATCACCTTGTCTTGCTCTTTCCATGATGGATACTAGGCATCCTTTGATGACTTGTTCATCTATCATTAGGCTAATTTTTTATTTGTTTGTTCTATAATAGGCATGACTCTTTCATTCATACCAACATATATAGGTTGAAGGCATAGTCAATAGATGATTGATTAGAGATGGTTCCTTTTCATGTCATTTTCATGTATTCACATCCATTGCATGACTACTTTTTTTTAGACACATACCTCTGTCACCTTTTATAGTAACAATCCTTTGCTTATTTTTCCATTGCTCCCTTTGTGATTGTGAATATTGTAACCTACAAGGTGGAAAAACATCATAAAGGATAGTTGTGATTTGGCCATTGTAACCTTATTTTTATTTTAACTGTCATGCCTCTGTGACTATCCTCTTTGAATACCTGCTTATCTTTCCTCATAAGGACTACCACCATCTCTTCATTTGACTATTCACTATAAGCTTCCCCTCTCTGTAGTGTATCTCCATAACCTCTATAAGGTTTCTTGAACATATCCCATCCTCCACTATCAAATACTTTATGAGGTTGCTCTTGTCAAATGCATGGCACCATTACTCATATGTAACCACCTTTCCTTAGACTTCCACACCTTTTGATATTTTATTCCATGACAGTATGTTGGCTCATTGGTATCCATAGTGTGATCCTTATATGATTCCTTATACTTCTTTAGTGGGCCTGCAACTATCATCTACTCTCTATTATGAAAATTGAAATGTTATTGCTATCTTTGAGGCTATTTTGGTCTCTTGGCCTTGCATGATCAACAAAAACCTTGCCTTCTTGTTTAGGAAGACAACAATAAAAAACAAGGCTCTTTTCTTCATTCACAGACCTTTGGTTTTGAGGGGGTATGACTATCATATTTTTCATAATCCATAAAAATATTTTCAAATACACAAGTCTTGAATATGTAGTAAAAACATCCCTTTTGATCTCACTATCCTATTATTACTCTACCTTCTAAGCTGTAAAAATGATATATCCTCTCAACATTCCCCATGATTTTCCATTGTTTGGATTTTAAGACCCTGTGTTTTGGAAAGGTTTGGAATGTCATGTATATTTTCAATTTGAACAAGGAGACTACTTATGAAATGCAACACAATCCAAAGCATTACTCATGATTTCCCCTTCTTTACACCTAATCTAGATGTAATTTATCAAGCCAATACTATTTGTAGTTATTGTCCTTTAGTCTGTGTTCTTCATAACTATGGTGGTTGTCCTATTTATTGCATAATCTTCCTACTTTCATCTATCATTTGGTAATCTTGACATCCAAAACATTGAAGTCTTCTCCTCAAAATGACAACACCTTTGCAACTATACAGTGATAACATATGTCATCACTATCAATATTACTCTTCATATTTCTTTACTATGTACACCTCCTTCCAAAGGTTTTGAATAGGGTTTTAAAAAGTAACTCTTCACTGTTGCTATGATCTTTTGACTACCTCTTATGACCCTATCATAATATATAACTCGAATACCATACCACTCATCTATACTTTATAACTTGTAGGGAGCAGATATTACATTGTTTTCTTTCCCATTATAGTCACAACCATCTTTCATAGACATGTCCTTCATGGCATTATTGACGGTAATTGTATGTTCAATATTTTCCTATGAATGACTTATCTTCTTGTGATTTCCACTATCATGAATTTTAAACATACTACACTATCATGTAATCTCTTTATGGAACTATCATATATATGTCTTTTTTTACTACCATCTAGGTCTACTTCTCTTTGTTTTAATTTTTTTTCCATAGACTGCCATTGATGAATGTCAAGGTCATTGAAATTTATCTTCACACAATCCTTACTTAGATCACTCCCCCCTTTTTCCACTGTCTTTCCTTTTGGAATGTCATTTTTAAAGTCTAACAGTCTTCTATGTTATGACAGTCTTGACTTTCCATTTGCTATTATGTCGATCCCATATGTTATTTTGTTGTTATGGTTTTCTATACATCATTTATGCTTGTTATTTTGAATAGGAAGACCTCCTCTTCATTTATGCTTGTTATTTTGTTGTTATGGTCTTCTATACATCATTTATGCTTGTATTTTGAATAGGAAGACCTCCCTTTTAACATGAAGACTGTCACTATTATCCTTAACCTTTGCATGTTTGAACTCTTATAACTTTGGAGATTGTCCTTGTCGACCGAGGATATTAGTATGGGTCGATTATGCTTGATCCATGATGAATCGAAGCATATTCATGCCACTAATACTCAATCTTAAACAAGATCATTTAAATGAAAGATAAACTAAACATCTATTGAAATGAAGCATTCTAAATATGAAAATATTAAAAAATTTACTCTAACCCATTTGAAACTTATCCCATTTTTGGAGTGGTGTCATGTTGATGTGGAACAACGACCCTTTCCTAATCCTGTGATCAGTGAGCTTGTTTCAATCGATTCTATTGAAGAGAATTGATGAAATTGTTGTGATATGTGGATGAAAACATGATTTATACCAAAATGAGTATGATGCAAGAGTTAATCTACCATGATTTTATGCTAAATGATTCAGATATGTAATTGCTAAGCTAATCTAAATGAGATTTAGACCAAAAATATTCAAACCTTAATTATCTAATTAGCTAAATGGATGCATGGAAGCCATTAATGGAATTTGAGCTATTATGCAACTAATTTAAACTAAAATATGCTAAATGTGAGCTAAATATGAGTATGAGTGTGAGTGATTTCAACAGCATAAGTTTGATGTTAAAAGATGGATCCATTTGTCTCCAAATAGTGTTCTATTTATAGGAAAGCAAATGAGAAATGGAGGGTTGAGATTGAAAAAGCTAATCAACGGTCAAGGATGGAGGAAATAAGAGGCATAGATCATGGATTCTCATCAACGGGTGAGAATGCAAGATGAAATTTAATCAAGGGTTCTCATTCCTTCCAAACAAGCACACTTTTGAACTATACAAGAGGTCAAAAGTTAACTTGCATATGAAGTCACAAGCTAACTTGCATAGGAAGCTAAGTGAGAATATTCCTTTTTTCAAATGATTGAAGGAGAGAGAATACTCTTTGGAATATTCTCATGGGTGATGGAAAATGATATTTAGTTAATTAAAACTAAATTAAATTGTGCAAAAGGGGAGGGAATATTCCATTGGAATATTTCCCTTTTGGAGGAATGTGCAAAGGAGGAATATTCCCTTGCAAATGGGAGGATAATTAGATTAATTAGATAATTGCTAATTAAACAAGGGTTTAATCATGCAATTAGGGGAATTAGAAGAATAAAGTGATATTCATTAAATTAAATGATTTAATGAATGGGGAAAGGTGAAATGACATTTAATTAAATAACTTAGAGTTATTTAATTAAATAAGAAGACTTAGGGAATTAAATTAAATAGTTTGATTTATTTAATTTAATGAGACGAAATGTTAGCATGGAAGGGGGTGAATTAACCCGATTAAATTAATTAGGTTAATAGATGCAAATGACAACTAATTAAATAGCTAATTTAATCAATTAAGCAAAAAGAGGATGGGTTTCAAGATGAAATGATGTTAGTATACTTGATTCAAGTGTATGATATCATTCGAGACATTTTTTAGTGTCTATAGTTTGCCCCTCTTTGAAGCGAGGTACTTGTTGCTTCGGTTCAAAGACCGATACTCTTCAGATAAAAAAATGCTTCTTAAATAAAAATAAATAAAAATAAATCTAATTTTTTAGATGCCTTAGTAGAAGAATTAAGTTGATTCCCTACCCCCTTAAGAAATCGGGTGAAAATTTGGAATTTAAGGTTGATTTCTTGAAAAAGGTGAAAAGGCTACCCCAGGGGTCCAGAAAGGCTCCGGGATGCAAAAAATATGCCAAAACACGAAAAATAATGCAAAATAAGCTTCAGTTTGGAAAAATTGGTGAAAATGATGAAAAACCTTAGCTTCATGGTTAAATTAGGGAAAAAAAACCTAATTTCCTAGCATAAATAGGCCAAGAAGGGTTACTTTCAATTCATTTGTGCATTCACACCCTAAGGAATTCTTGCAATTTGAGCTCTGACCCTCCAAAAAAATGGCATGACGTGTGCTTCCACGACACATTTCCTACCGATTTCGAGAGTACTAGAGGCTTCCAGGCACAGGACCATCGGTATGTGATTCGAAACTTGATATGAAATTTGACTTTTTGATGCATTTATTGCATTTTGAAATTTAAACTTTGGCGATGTCACTATATAGCGATGCTAAAATTAGAATCGGCGACGTGTATGTGCATTGTGATACAGTTCACAATTTAGAATTAGGGTTTCCAGTTTTAAATTGTGACGCATATGTTTAGGGCAACGCAGTTCCATGTTTTGAAAATTAGGGTTAGGGTTTCCAAAGTTTAAATTGTGACGCATATGTCTCTAGCGACGCGATTTGCGATTTGCAATTTAAATGTCTTGAGTGTCGCAGTTTATAATTTGAATTATAGCGATGCTATTGTCATTTTGGAGCTAAAATTTCCAAACTTAGTCAAAAAAAAATTGATTTTTTGACGTCGTGTGCTTCGTGGGTGCAGGAGGTGATCCCACCTTTGATGTCCCGCGAGCATCGGCCCACTATTTTGGAGAGACTTGGTGATTTATCTAAGTTGTGACAGGAGCACCTAGGGGAGATTGGTCTATGGTACATCACTTAAATGCCCATCATCTAGAAATATTTGGCTATGATGACCACGATGTGCGAGCAATGGCATAGTGAGACTTCATCGTTCCACCTTCCCATAGGTAAGATGACAGTGACACTAGAGGATGTATGGCAGATTGTGTGTTTGTCGATATATGGCGAGCGTGTGATTTATGACTCTGATGTAGGTTATTATGCCTGCCATGAGGTTATTGAGTTGGAGGAAAAAATTCTAGTCACTTCATAGATAGACCTTGAGATGTATAGAGGTCGAGTCCCTACCTTCAGATTGATAGTTGTAGCTATTATCTTCTATTATCTTTGGCTCGATTGCTCCTGATCGATGGAGTAGAGGATTCAGCCTAGGAAGGGGCCTTGCTTGGAATAGGATGCTCATTGTATCATGATATGCATGATTTCATCTACTGCAATGGTAGAGTGATCAGAATAGGGGTCACTTTGCTACATATTTAGGCTTGGGAGCATATCGCAGTGTTGAGGTTGATTCTTCAGATGGTTGATGTAGAGCCAAATGATCCAGTGGTTTGGTGATACATAGGAACCATTACTTTATAGCACACTGGGCATCTTGGGATTCCATACTAGTGTCGGGTGCTCAATGATATGATAGTATTTTGATGGCAACCCTGGCTTCAGATGCTAGCGTGGTATGATGATGTATAACAACTCTTATTTGTCAGACATACCCGGTACATGCAGGGTTAGGACCACAACATTATAGAGAGGTATCTACTAGATAGGGTGGCTAGACAATTTGGAGAGCAACAGGATCAGCCAGATGATGCATACAAAGCCATCTTTTCCAGATCAGCATGAGAGGTACCCACGTGGGGACCTACGATCCCAGCCCCTGAGGTGGTTGAGGGATTTTGGTAGTTGGTCATGCAGCCATGGGAATTAGATCAGGTTCAAGAAGATGCTCAGATGATGCCTACATACAATGCATGGTTTACACCCCCCCGCCGGTTGATAGTGTAGACATCCAAATTTGGACACTTAATTTATCCAAATTTACCACCTTTCATCTAAACATCCTCTTATCTGAGTTAATTAAGTAATATTACTATTATTTAATTAATATCCTTAATTCTATCAAATCCCTAAAGTATTTAATTAATAATTAAATACCTTACCTTAATCCTTTTTTCATCAAATAAATTAAATAAATATTACATTTATTTAATTCCTCACATGTCATTTTCATCTAATCCTAATCTATCTCCTAATCTCTTCATTAAGGATGTGCACATGCCTAATCCTTGATTAGGATGTGTCACATCCTCCAACTTTTGCAAGTTGGCTTCTAATCATTAACCCCTAATTATCCTCTAATTACTAATTAGTTAAACCTAATTAGTACCTTGGTCAACTCTCCCCATCCCCAAGGAATTTTTAATTCCTTTTTATTCACCCTAGGTTCCCCTCTTCCCCATGTGAATTTTTAATTCACTTTTATTCCTCCTAGAATCCTCTTTTCCCATGCATTTTCTAGAACCTTTAACTTGTCACATCAAGTCACATGTGACAAATTCCCACCTTTTGGGAACCTTGTCTTATCCACTAGATTCTTCCAATCATTGTGAATTTTTAATTCACTTTTATTCTCCCAAAGCTTTCCCCTTCCCCATGTGATCATTGAAAGGTCACATCAAAGTACTTGGAAGGTACTTGTCCTTCCTCCACATCATGTACCTCTCTTCCACATCACCTACACATCATCTCACCCTTAGCCCTCTCACATTCCACATGTCAAAATGTGAGGGCTTGTGAGTCCTCAACTTACCTTAGCCCTTCATCTTGACTTTGTTGGATAAATCCCAACTATTGAATTCTCTAGAGAATTCAAGATCCTCTATAAATACCCCATCCTCTAAGGCATTTTTAAACACTTAGCCATTTTGCAACTAAATGCTGCCATTTTATGCACTCATCTAGTCTTCAATTTCACCCATTTTCATTTGCATCCAAGCATATAGTTAAGCTTTGCATTTAACCATATCAAAAGTCATCAAGGAGCATACAAATCAATCTAAATCAAGGGCAAACCAAGGAGTTTTAGCTGCAAAAGGGAGGTATAATCATTTGTCTTCATTTAACACTTTCCTCTTTGCATTTACAAATTCCTTAGGCTAATCTTGAGGTGTTTCCTTATGCTTTTCCATTGCATTTTATTTGCTTAGAAAGGGTTAAACATTTGGATATCACAGATAGATCCCGTAGGTTCTCCTCCATGAGGGAGACCGTGAGGGAGGGGTGCAGGTAGAGGAAGAGGTTGAGGCTGAGGTTAGGGACAGGATAGCTAGGATGGTCATGATGGAAATGATGGGAAGATTCCAGGGGCACCATCAATGCATCAATAGCCTCCACAATAGCCTCCCATTTAGTAGTAGTCAAGGCAGCACCAGCCAGTGCAACCACCACCATCGGGGCCAGATCCCTGAGATTTACAGATTCAGTAGTTGCAACAGCAGGTTCAAATAATTATGAGCGAGAGGGATCAAGACTGCCAGTAGATTTTAGTGATTACTGCTGAGAGAGATCGGGCGAGGTAGCAGGTACAGGATGTCATAGTAGAGAGAGACCATGAGAAACAACTTAGAAGACTGTCGAGATGCAGTTGGCTCGGGAGTTCAGGCGGTGCCAGCAGTTTGAGACCATGATAGCAGCAACTTAGGGGTGGATAGTGTATGGCAGGTTATATAGAGATGTTGTTACTGAGGTAGCCTACTACATGATGCATTATCATAGGGATGTCCTACATGCACTTTGACAGCCAAATTATTCTCAAAGGAGTGGGCACACCCTAGAGCAAAGGATCAACTAGAGAGACAGGCTAGATAGGGGAGCAGCCATCAGGGCTAGCTCGATTGTATAGACACTTTTTGATGATTGTCTAATTCTTTTATACAGATATACATTCATGGGCTCCTTTTTGATAGCCTCATGGATATTGTATTTATGATTGATATACATACACTTATTCAGATATTGTACCATGACAGTTATTTTTTAATATATATATATATGATATGATACAGATTTAATATGATATAATGTGTTCATCTTATTTCATGCTTTGAATGTATGGATGCATTGTAATGTGATGTGATGTGATAATATGGGATGCAATGTATTTTTTTTCAGTATCTTTTCATGATATGTTATGGGACGAATGATATGATATGCAAATGTTATAGATGTATTTCTTTTTGTGTATTTTCTATGCAATTTTATGATGTGTGCATATGGATGTATGTATGGATAATGTAGATGTTTATACTTATGATATGATAATGTGATGTATGTTTATGATATGTGATCCAATGATTTAAGATGCTTAGAATAACATATCTATATTGTTCATCGCAACTTAAAATAATGATGATGTAGGATGTATGTTTTATGATATGCTATGATTATGTTGTGATGATGTGAAATGTATGCATGTTGATGGTTTATGGATTCAAGGTGGATGCATTGATGATTTTTTTGTTGACTGTCATGATACCAGGTTAGCACGAAGAGAATATAGAAGAAACAAGATGATTTGACCATTGATTTTGATGGTTAATCCAAAAGATCCAACAAGTCTATGATCCACCGAGACTTTATTAGAGATGGTGATGAGAAACGCATGATGATGGGGAATGCATGATGATGACTTGCTCACATCCCAGGATTGGGATTTTCCATCATTCCTTATTGTTTGATATAACACATAAATATGATGCATCAAGGTATTAATAACCAGGATGGCGTTGTACCTAATGTAATGGACTTTGACTTTGCAAACAGATAGGATAGTTCTTGTTCACATCTTGACATACAGAAACCTTGTTGGAATGTAAGTTAGAAGCTTAGAATATATCATACCAAAGCATATGCAATAGTCAACAATGTACTCCAAAAAACCTTCCTACACACACAACTAAGCAAGTATGTGCCAAGATTATTTTACAAGAGTATCCACAAGCACAGCAAATGAAAGATAATGATTGATTCCCCATTCCTTTCTCTCTAAATCATTTTTAGATAGACATTATCGAGAGATCCTCAGAATGGGTCAATAAGATAAATCATAAGAAAAGATCAAAGATAAGCAGTCAGTGTTATCTATATCTCTTGCCAATTTAGTTTAGCTAAGATGATGCCTGATACTAATGTCCATCGTAGGAAGGATACATCCTAGAACATGTTGATCGGATGGTTGTTTGATGTTAGGATGATGATGAGCTTTAAGATAAGTCGTTGATATGAACTTCACTGACACGTTTACCTATGATCTAGACTTTAGATTTTGACACTTAGGTTCACACTTTATGACTTGCTATACTTTTTTTCTATTAGTTTTTCCAAAGGTTGAAGGTGATGATCAATTTATTATGGGTGAAGTTTATTACGGGTGAAAGCGAGATGGAATGGGTGGTTTTGGATTTTTAGAAATATTTCAATGTTTTTGGTATTTTGAGAATGTTTTGAGGCTATTTTTGGTCTTTTCAAAAGTTTATGTGAATGTTTATATTTTTGGTTATTTGAGGTTGTTTAGGGTTTTTTGAAGATTTTTTATGTTGTTTAGGTCTTTTAAATGTTTTCTAATGTTTTTGTGTTTTCAATTTTTTAGATGTTTTGTGTTTTCCGGTATTTGGATGTTTAGGAGTTTTATGGGATATATGGATTTTTTTTATTTTATGGTATTTGAATGTTTTTGGGCTTTTATGATATTTGGATGTTAAGTGATTTTCTAAGAGTTTCGATCAAGAACCTAACCTAAAAGACCTATCCTAGGGGCCTCGGGGACTGATCAAAGATTAGCCTTGCCTATGTTATACACACAGAGACCACATAGTTTGATTGACTCGACTTATTCAAGATGAGATATGAATAGTTGATGGAATGTCATTTTATTATGACAAACTCTTAAAGGACTGACCTAGGGTGTCTCAGGGGAACATCAATAATAGCCTTGCCTACGTTCAAGCTCAGAGACCCTAGTTTGGCATGGTTTTGTTTTTGGATTTTCAATGTTTTGACCTTTTTAGGGATTTTGATGAGTTTTGTATGTTTTGGATTTTGAATTTACAATTTTGTGAATGTTTTTGGATTCTAGCTGTACAGGATTTTGCAAATGTTTTTGGATTTTCTGATGAACATTTTATGAATGTTTTTGGTATTTTTCATGATATTTCTGATAACCTTAGGATATACAAGAACCCAATATGATCCATAATGAATTTCCCCCAATGTGATATGATAGACTACCTCAATATAGGCAGGACAAACTGACCTTTGCAATATGCCAAGTAGCACTAAAGGGGATACGATACTTCACAACATCAAGCTATGATAGAGAAATGGATGGGTGATGGAATAAATAGGATGAATGATGTGATGGATGAAGGTTGATGCAAAGAATGGTAGGATAAAGGATAAAGATCCAAAGAATAGATGGAGGTACTTTATTTACACAAGGTTCCTATTTTCCAGGTTTTCACGAAGGTACTTGCCCAAAATGCCACCGAAGTGGTTTTCACTAGAGGATGATTGTTTTTCTTTAATTTTTCAATCCTTTTTCTCTTTTTTTTGGATTTTGATCATTTTTATTTGTATTTTCAGGTTTTACACCCTTCAAGACTAGGCATAAAAAATTTTAAGATGCAAGTTGTTAGTTGGTTCCTGCAAGGGTTCACCTTTAGGTGTTGATAATTGATATGCTCTTGACCCATAGCTTGCTATGATGAAAAAGGGACCCAACTAGTTAGGCTCGAACTTTCCTTTACTATCCCGATCTGGAAGATTTTTCTGATTCTATTTGAGAAAAATATCCCCTACTTGGAAAGACTAGCATTTGATCTTCTTGTTATAGCTTTGTTTCATTCGGTTTTGGTATAATTGCAAGTGATTGAGGGTGTCAATACTACGCTCGTCCAAGAATTCTAGCTCATTCAACCAAGATACTATGTATTCTTCATCGGTGATGAGGTTATGTAGTGACACTCGCAATCATGGGAGCTCAACCTCAATAAGTAGTATGCCTTTTGATCCATAGACCAAGGAGAAAGGGGTTGCACCTATTGATGTGCGGCTACTAGTTTGATAAGCCTAAAGAGTGGGATTTAACTGCATATGCTAGTCATGGCCAACTTCATTAACCACTTTCTATAGGATTTTTAGAATGGTCTTGTTTGTAGCCTTAGATTGGCCATTGCCCTGGGGATAATACGGGGTAGAGAATCAGTGTTGGATGTTGAATCTTTGGCATATCTCTTTCACATCCTGATTCTTAAAGGGGGTTTCATTGTCTTAGATTAGGGTTTACTGAACACCATAACGACAGATTAGGTAATTTGAGATAAATTTAGCAATTTTCTTCCCCATTATGTAGGTCATGGGATGGCTTCAACCCACTTGGTAAAGTACTCAGTGGCTATTATGATAAACTTGTGGCCATTGGATGAGGTTGGAGTGATTTTTCCTATGAGATTGAGTCCCCACTGTGAGAAAAGCTAGGGTGTGATCATTGGTTGCAATTCTTGAATTGGAGCATGAATCAAATCTCCATGTTGTTGACACTGGACACATTTCTGCACATCCTAGTAAGCTTCTCTTTCTATGGTTGGCCAATAGTACCCCGTCCTCAATAGTTTCTTAGCTAATATCATACCACTAGAATGGGATCCACATATGCCATCGTGTACTTTTATTAAAGCGGTTAAGGCTTCCTCTTGGTTAAGACATCGTAGTAATGTCCCTTCGATGCTTTGATGGTAAAGGGTATCACCTATGAGTACGAATCGGAATGCCTTTTTAACAAAGGTCTTTTTAAGGTTGCAAGTGATATCGGATGGGATGGTTCCTTTGCTTAGGTAGATAAATATGTCATGATACCATGGGGATCCAGGACCAACAATGACACACACATTCAAATTTAGGGATTTTAAAATTTGGTATTAGAAGTTGTTCTACCAAGAATTTGCATTGGAGGACGTTGTTTGGCATGTCTAACAATGATTCAATTGTTGCCATGGTGTCTGTTGCTCTATTGTTCATGCAAGGAATCTACTCAAAAGTAATATCAATGAAAAATTCCTTGAGGTTCTCTACCATCTTCTTATAAGGAGTGAGCTTATCATTCTTAGTTTGGTAGTCATCATTGACTTAGTTGATAACTAGTTGTGAGTATCCATATACTTTCATCTCTTCTATTTGCCATTGAACTGTTCCTTAGACCTGTGATTTGGGCTTCGTACTCAGCAATGTTGTTAGTGCACAAAAATGATAGCCTATATGACTTTGGGATGAAATCACTTTGAGGGGTGATGAAAAGAATACCTACTCCTTATCCATGTTGAGTGAACAATCCATCAAAGTACATTTTCCACTTATTTGTGAGATTGATAAGGAATATTGATTCATCAGGGAATTCAGATATCAACGAGTTCTCAGCATAGATAGGTGTGTCTGCTAGTTGGTCTGCAATTTCTTGTCCTTTGATTGCTTTGCGCTCCACATACTCTATGTCAAATTCAGTTAAGATCATTACCCATTTGGCCATTCATCCAATGAGAGTTGCTTTGGATAGTAGGTATTTTAATGGGTCGATCTTTTCAATAATTTTGATTTGATGTGACAGCATGTAGTGTCTGGATTTTTATGAAGCAAAAACTATTGCTAGGCATGCTTTCTCAATGGGTGAATAGTTCATTTCATATCCCACCAAGGTCATGCTGATGTAATAGATAGCCCTTTCCTTTCCACTTTCATCATGTTGTGCTAGAAGATCTCCTAGTGTTGTTGATGTTGCTAAGATATATAAGATCAATGGTTTGTTCAGTATCGGTGGCATGAGCACTGGAGGTGTCAACAGATAGTCTTTGATTTTTTGGAAAGCTGTATCACATTTCTCATCCCACTGTAAGTTATTCCTTTATGGAGAAGATGCAAAAAAGGGTGGATTTTATCTGATAGTTGTGCTATGAACCTCCTGTAAGACTACAATCTTCCTTGTAACCCTCTCATCTGCTTTAGTGTTTGTGGTGGTTCCATTTCTAGGATGGCTTTTACCTTTGTTGGATCAATTTCTATCCCTCTTTGTGAGATGATATAGCCAATAATTCTCCTTGATGTAACCCCAAAGACACACTTTTTTGGATTCAGTCTTACTTTGTACTATTCAAGTATGTCAAAGATGGGTCCTAAGACTTGTATGTTCTCATTCCTTTTCTTTGATTTAGCCAAAATATCATCCACATAGTCTTCAATTGTTTAGTGGATCATCTCATGAAAGAGGAGGGTCATTGCTCTTTGATAGGTTGCTTCTGCATTCTTTAACCCAAATGGCATCACGTTCCAGCAATAGGTTCCCCATGGACAAGTGAACGCAATTTTGTGTTGATCCTCTTTCATAATCATGATTTGATTGTAGCTTGAAAAACCATCCATGAGTGATAGAATTTCATGCCCAGCTGTTAATTCCATAATGAGATTGATGTTAGGAAGAGGGAAATCATCCTTCAGGCATGCTTTGTTTAAGTCTCTAAAATCAGTGCATATTTTGATGCCCCCAGTGGGTTTTGAGACTAGTACCAGGTTTGAAATCCACTCAAGATAATCTATCGGTCGGATGAATCCAACATAAAGAAGCTTTTGTAACTCTAGTTTTACCAAGAGTGTTATCTAAGGGTGCATCTTCCTTAATTTATGCTTTACTGGCTTGGCTTCGGGATAGACTACTAAGTGATGCACAACTACTTTTGGATCGAGCCTAGCATATATGTGTATGACCATGAAAATTTATCTCTTCGTTCTTTCAAGAAAGTTGCTAGGTTTTTCTATTCTTCATCCAACAAGGATTCGACATAGAAAGTGATCTTAGGTGCCTCTTTTGTTCCCACAGAGTGGACTTTTCTGCTAGCACTGTTGACTTCTCTGTATGCATTTCGCTAAGGGGGAGATTGAATCCCTCATCCTTGGGAACCTCAGAGAGGTTTTCATCGTCAGATGTATCCTTTGTTTTTAATATTTTAGGATCAAAAAGTGCCACAATGTGGTTTTCACTCAAAGATCTGCATGTTAATTGAATTTCATTAATTTTGTGACTAAAGGATTCAATCTTCTCCCTATAGTACGCCCCTATGTCTAGCTCTATGTCAAAACCTACTTTGTGATCTGCCCATGGTAAGTTGTCATGGAGTCCCAAGAATTCTGAGATCGCTTCATCGCTTTTGAATAAATCAAGAATTGGTGGTCCTTGTTGGTCCATGTCAATGAGTTGGGGGTATATTAGGTGTATTTTAGTTGGTTGATTACTTAGAGAAAAGGATGTAATGGATTTCATGAAGAGGGAGTTGTTTTCAAATAGGTTAGCAACATCAAGGGGGAAGTCATCTAAGGTAGTATCACCTGATGGAGGTAACTAAGAGGAAGCCTCAGCCCATTTAGTAGAAGTACCTTTTCCAATAAGGGTGACCTTGCTAGTAGTACAACCTATACTAAGATTCTTTAGTTTTTTCTCAAGAACAATAGGTTCTAGAAAACCATTATCATTTTGTCCCAGCTTCTCATTCTTGTTATAACCCATTCCCTTCATTAGCTACAAGCCTTTGTTATCTTCTTCCATGGGAAGAGCAAGGACAGATTGTTCATCATGATAAAGGAGTTTAGAGATATCGTCCTCATTGACATCTTCTTGATTCAAATCCCCCCACTTGGCGAGGTAGTAGCTACCATCTTGATAGTTTTGGGCTCTTTGCTGCTAGATGTGGGTTTCCCATGAGATTGAGGAGAAATAGGAAGCTCTCCTAAGACAAAGGTGTTCTTTATAAGCATATAGTTCCCACAACCATCATCTTGAATCATTGCATTGATGTTGAGTATATTTTGCACTATTGGTATCTTTGTTTTAGAGGTAGATGCAAGGGATGACAGGTCAACAAATGAGGTAGAAGGTGTAGGCCCTTCATCATTCTTGGATATCTAGTGTATTTTATAGAACTTGGCCTCAATATTTTTGCAATAGTAAAAAGGCTCGGGATCTCCATGGATAGTAATTTCTCTACCCTCGAAAGGAAACTTTACACATTGATGGTAGGTCAAGGCTATAGCTTTTAAGGCATGGATCCAAGGTCAACCAAGTAGTATGTTGTAGGGAAGATCCAAGTCTAACACTTGGCATGTAGATTCTACAATAATAGGTCCCACTTGGATGGGTAAGGCAATGATACCTTGTGATAGTCATTCTTGGTCGTCATATGCTCTGATGGTGGTGCTCTTTGTTTTCTCAATAGTATCCTTTGAATAGCCCAGATTTTTGATCAATTGAAGGGTACAAATGTTTAGACCAACACCCCCATCTACTCAAACTCTTTTGACCTTGTTCTTATGAATGACCACCTCTAGGTGTAAAGCACGGTTATGAGATGGTTGTGACGGTAGGTCTTGTTTCAAGAAAGTGAGGAGATGATTAGTGATATGCCCTGCCATAGCTTGAAATTGATCTATATCAATATCCTCAGGGATGGATGACTCTGACAAAGCTTTCTCTAGGATTTCTCTATGTGTGGGGGATAGCCTCAATAGTTCTAAGATGGATATCTATGTGGGGGTCTTCTTAAGTTGATCTAGGAGATTATACTTGCTAGGATTTGATGTTGGAAGACTAGGTTGCATCCTAGATTGAGATGGGACTCCTTGGATGATAATTTTTCACGTCGTGTGGTGACTCCACACTCTGCACTAGGTCCTTTGATGGTTACGATGGTGATAACACTATCATAGGAACTAGATACATTAGAATAGGTATGTTGCACATTTTTGTAATCCTTAGCTTTTCCGTTATTGTTCCCTTTGCTATGATCTGGCATAGGGTTCTTGTATATCTTAAGATCTTGATTCTCGGCTAGTACCTCAATAGATATGGTATCATTTTCTATGAGATCCTGGATAATGTTCTTGAGACTCATGCAATTTTTTGTTTTGTGTCCTTTGATTTTATGAAAGTCATAGAGATTGTTCTCATTGTACCAAGATGGTTTCTCTTGTGGTTCTTGGTAGTTTTCAAATTTAGGAAGTGTTATTAGGTTTGACTCTACCAACTTCTTCATGATAGTTTCAACGGGTTTTGATAATTGTGTGTACTTGTGTTTAGGATAATTGTTCTCATTAGGGTTTCACCTCTATTGCATTTCAGTGTTATTGATCTGATTGTTCTGAGGAGGTGTTGTTTGCTACACCGTTGGTTGAATGTTAGCAACTTTATTGTTGTTTGGCCTAGGAGCACTTAGGACTACCTTAGCATCTACCACGCCATCATTATTTACATTTTTTTCTTATCCCAAACATGAGGCTTTTCATTTGAATTGGTTGATGGGTGGTTGTCTTTGTAAGCTTGAGTATTCCCTTGTGAGATTAGAGCTCTTTCAATGTTAAGGGCTCTAGGGAAAAGCTCATCATAAGATGTGATGCACTGCATTTTCAAGTGGAAGGATAGATCTAGATCTAGATTTTCTATGTTGATTCCCACTTGTTCATCGAGAAGAGGCCACTTGCTCTTACTAGCTCTTTGTCTCCATCGTTGTAGTAAATTAGCATAAGTTTCTCCTTTTTTTTCTTGAGAGTGTACAGTTCTTCTAGACTTACATCCATGTCAAGATTAAAGGAGAAGTGATCAATGAATTTATCAGTAATTTCTTGGAAATTTTCGATGCTGGGAGGTAGATGAGAAAACTAATCCATGGTAGGACCCATTAAAATTTGAGGGAAGAGGCGCATTAAGTATGAATCATTGTAGGCCACCTCCATTCACATGATATTAAACTCTTTGACATGGTCCACAAGACTTCCTCTCCCTTTGTATTTATCAAATTTTGGGATTTCAAATCCGGGAGGGAATGGTACCATTGCTATGTTTCGATCAAATGGATATGGACATAGATTTTTTGTATGGGGCTTCTTTGTCTTGACCATTCAAAGGTCTTACATTTCTTAAGATAGTGCCTTAAACTACGATGCTAGATTGTCTTGCGGGTTTGGTGGAGGAACATATAGTGGGATGATGCATGTGTTTTGATATGATAAGGTGTTGTATGGGGTGTATGGTGGTGTGAGATTATATGAAGGTGATTGAGATGTTGATGTATATGTTCCTAACACATTTGTATTGAGGATTATAGTAGGAACTCAGTTGTTATTGTTGGGAATACTATTGAGCTAATAAGGTTTGTTGTTGTTGAGTCGCTAAGGCTGCTTGTTTTTGTTGTTGCGCCACTAGGGCTTGTTGTTGGGCTTGATTTTTTGTTTTTCCACGAGGGCTTGTTGTTGTTGTTGTTGTTGTGCTACTAAGGCTACTTGATGAGCTTGATGTTTTTGTGCTAAGACTACTTGTTGTGGTTCTAAGGTTGCTTGTTGTTGTTGTGTTGCTAAGGCTGCTTGATGAGCTTGATGTTTTTGTGCTAAGACTACTTGTTGTGGTTCTAAGGCTGCTTGTTGTTGTTGCTACTATTGTTGGGAGGCTTGTTGTGTTGCTAAGGTTACTTCTTGTTGTTGTTGTGCTGCTAAGACTGCTTGTTGTTGTTGCTATTGTTGGATGGCTTGTTGATAAGCCTATTGTGTTTGTTGTAAAGCTAAGGCATGTGCTTGCAATGTAGGATCAGTTATTTTTTAGGACATTTGTGATAGACTGGGGTTGATGTTTTGAGTGGGTAGTGGATTTTTGATGATAGGTTGAGGATTCCCTTGGTTTAACATTCCTTGTAAGATGGTGGATTGGGGTAGCAGAATGTAAACTTGAGGTCCCAATTGATTTTGCATGGTAAAGGGGACCATGGGAAATGATGAGGATGTTGTCATTATATTTTGTGATGGTAATAACACATTAGGACCTTGAGTCCATTGATTAAAAATATTCCCTTGTCTCGTGTCTTGAGGATTTCCTTGTGTTAAAGATGCAAACAAGGCATTACCTAAGTTGATGGATTTTGTGACCAAGGGGTTGTTTTGAGATGGGTTGATAATGGATGGAATGGATGTGTTTTGTGAAACCAATGGTATGGATGAACCAATTGGAGGATTGGGTAAAGATGTCTTGATCTGCATTAAGTGTTGACTTTTTGATATGGTATTGACATGCCCTTGTGTGTTTTTTTGAGACATTTGGTGTATACTGCTTTGTGTGATGGTGGGCACACTTGTGGTACTCATAGGTATGGATGGAGAGGGATGTCCTTGATATGTTGAGGTTGTCATGGATTAATGAAGTTCAAGGGGTTTATATGGTTGTCTAGGATCTTTAGGAACTAGAGGAGCATCAAAGGTCGGTGTCCTAGTGGTCGTGTGAGATGGAGGGCTGGATTCAAGGGTACCCACAAGTGTGTTGCTTTCAAATGGAAGGGTGTGGCCAAATTCCTTAGCAAGGCTGGTTGCAAGACTAGGAATGTATGTTTGATTTAGCCCTACTGATGGATTTGTGAAGCCTTTGTCAAATTTTGTGCAACAAATGATGGGGAGATAGGAGATACATTTTCAAAGGCTTGATGCTCCATGATTTCCTCCCTTGTAAGTTCAAATGGATTGTTTGTAATGTCTTCTATCTCATATGGTCTCGACAGAGATGATGGTTGTTGTGATGGGGTAACTTGACTTCTTGGATCAAATTCTAGAGGATTTGGATCACTTGAGGTAAATGTGACTTTGGTTTTCTCTATGATTCTCTTGTGTTGTGATCTTGTCTTTACCATAAATTGTGTCACCTTTGGGAGAGTTATGTTGCGATTTGTAATGTTTGAACTCTCTAGTTGACTCAAACTTAGGTAAAAGCGATGTTCTAAGTATTTTTGGAACAATGATGATAATGGGGGATGAAAAAGTGGGTGATGTGGAGAGTGATCTTTGCAAATGTTTTGGGACAACACTTTTTGACTCAAGTTTGATGTCTTGATATTGGGATAAAGGATGTTTATGAACTTGGAAATCTTTAGGGTGGACTCGTGACCTTCAAGATAGACTAGTTCAAAGATAATAACTAACTCAACCAAATGCGTGGAAAAGGATGTATTTCACATACAAGGTGGCTATAGGGGCTGGTTTGATAGATGTTCAAGTCAAAAAGTCTTAGTGTATTCAAAAATTTTGCAAAGTTTGGTGAAGTGAAGGATGAAATTTGATGAAGGGGTGGATGAAATATTTGACCCAATGTTGACCTAGAGTAAACTTTTGTTTGATAAGACCAAGGTAGTGAGAAACATGCTAGACCTCTAAAGTTTTCAAATCCTAAAGACCCAAGGTTTTAGATAGGTTGATTATCATGAAAAAGACACGAATTTTGACCCATAAAGAACATATACATGTATGGATGTTTCCTTAGTGCACGTTCATAAAAGTTTATTAACAACTTGTTTCTATTTTTGTAGAGTGTCGAAATGTGGTTGTTGATTGCTTTTGAACTAAGATGCATAAGTTTGAAGTGATGACTTGTAGACCTTCTCTTGGGGATTCTAATTTTACGTGAGATCATTTAGAGAAGTCTAAGTCTACGGAAGAAAAGGATATATTTATTGCCACGTGGGTGGTGGTAATATGGGCCTTCCAGCCTCAATATCGGTTTATCCTCTTCTTCATCTAAGATGTTTGTTGTGTTTCTCCATTGAGTAGGTGTTTCTTTTGTTTCAAAGGTGAAGCTTCTCAAACTACTCATGATATCGGTTTGTTCTTCATTAATGAGTTCAATTTTTTGTTGAATGATAGCACCTTCAAGATCAGGTTGTTCAACGAGAGAAATCAGTCTCCAAATAGTCATGTGGGGTTCAATTATCAATTTTATCTTGCTTAGGTGAATTTATTTTACCATAAACACTTGTCTTGATTATGTTTTCAAACTAAATGTTTATGTCAAAAACATCATAACTTTCACAATGTCAATTTTGTGAGAATCATGAGATTGAAGCCATAATTTCCTATGTTTCCTTTGGAAAATATGGATTTGAGGTATAAGTCAAGATATTTAGAAATATCTAAGGATAGAAATCCTTAGGACAAGCAATAATATCAAGGCTATTTCAAAAGGTATCCATATTTAAGCCAAAGTGTTTGAAATTTTGAGGAAGATAGTGAATGTTTGTTTGCAACATTTTGGAACCAAGCAATATATTAAACTGACTCACAATCATTTACAATCCTAGGTTTGAAATGGCCATACTTGTTGATTCCCCACTCAAATTTCTCCAAACACTAAGACAATGCGAACAGTTAGAGATTTGGCGACATTGGCTCCCCTCCACGGCACACACTTCTCAGGACCACCAAATCTCAAAATCCTAAAGATCCTAAGATCCTAAGGATTTTTCTATTTCAACAATGAATACTACAAATGTGGGGGGGGCTTCAGAACAACCGTTCTTCCACCAAAAAGCATTAAGGATTTTTGGTAACTAAACAATTTGGTTCTTAGTAACAAACCAAGAACACCCAGTCGTATACACACCTACTTTGCAACTTAAGGCTCTTACTACAGTTCCCGTTCCACTTAAGGCATTGTACTAGGTGCAGCATGTTATACAGTCCAATATAGAAGGTACTTTCTCACGATTTCCCAACCTTTAATATAGCCCACCGCTAAACGTGCTTGCAAGAACTTGCCTATAAGTTTCCCGTTGCAAGGTGTGTCTCATAGTAAATCCTCTCTTAAGGGTGACACAAAGCATAAAAGTGTACTTAAGTATTTCTCTTCACCCAAGATCGCACGAAGCACAAGGGGATTGGATACGCACTACAAATGTGTCACAACAAAGCAAACACTTATTTTACCAACTAAAACTAAGATGAATTCATTTTATGCACCAAACGAAATGTTAAATTGTCTTGTTCAATTTTAAAACCCAAAAGAAAATGATGAGATGAGGGTTCAATTTTAGTCTCGTTTGAGCATTCATTTTAAACCCAAATGAAATTTAGTGAGTTCCTAGAGCATAAAATGAAAAGCATAAGAAATTGGGTTATAATTTCCCTAAAGCGTTAAATGCTTGTTACAATCATAAGATCTTAAGACGAAAATGCTACTTCACTTTAGCTTTGTGTCATCCAATCCTGCAAAACCCTGTTAGTCTAAAAATCAGAACAACGTTAGAGGCATGTTAGTACACTGATGAATAAAAAAAAGTAAAATGCATGCTAAAAAATGACTGTTAAATTTCTTACCAAAGTTGAGCGTCGCTATTCACGATAGTGTCGCTCTGGTGAACTAGGGTGTCGTTCTGCAGAGAAACCAATGAGCACGATAGCATTGTTGTTTGGTCAGGTGTTGCCATTTGTAAATCTTTAGTACCTCTAAAAAGTATTAGTGTCACTATTTGTTTAATAAATGTTGGTGTATTTATTAGGCGTCACTATTTGAAATGACTATAACATTGTTATATGGTGACGCCCTGTAAAGGCGTCGCTGAAATTGTCTTGGGCGTCACTCTATCCTACAAAAATCAAAATGAACATAATTTGAGCTAGAAATTGATTAAATTTGATCGATTTTTCCCTCCCTCTAGCACCATAATTTCGATCGAGGATATTAGTATGAACCGATTATGCTTGATCCATGAAGAATTGAAGCATATTCATGCCACTAATACTCAATCTTAAACAAGATCATTCAAATGAAAGATAAACTAAACATTTATTGAAATGAAGCATTCTAAATATGAAAACATTAAAAATTTTACTCTAACCCATTTGAAACTTATCCCATTTTGGGAGTGGTGTCATGTTGATGTGGAACAACAACCCTTTCCTAATCCTATGATCAGTGAGCTTGTTTCAATCGATTCTATTGAAGAGAATTGATGAAACTATTGTGATATGTGGATGAAAACATGATTTATACCAAAATGAGTATGATGCAAGAGTTAATCTACCATGATTTTATGCGAAATGATTCAAATATGTAATTGCTAAGCTAATCTAAATGAGATTTAGACCAAAAATATTCAAACCTTAATTATCTAATTAGCTAAATGGATGCATGGAAGCCATTAATGGAAGTTGAGCTATTATGCAACTAATTTAAACTAAAATATGCTAAATGTGAGCTAAATATGAGTGAGTGTGAGTTATTTCAACAACATAAGTTTGATGTTAAAAGATGGATCCATTTGTCTCCAAATAGTGTTTTATTTATAGGAAAGCAAGTGAGAAATGGAGGGTTGAGATTGAAAAAGCTAATCAACGGTCAAGGATGGAGGAAATAGGAAGCATGGATCATGGATTCTCATCAATGAGTGAGAATGCAAGATGATATTTAATCAAGGGTTCTCATTCCTTCCAAACAAGCACACTTTTGACTTGTGCAAGAGGTCAAAAGTTAACTTGCATATGAAGCTAAGTGAGAATATTCCCTTTTTCAAATGACTGGAGAAGAGAGAATATTCTTTGGAATATTCTCATGGGTGATGGAAAATGATATTTAGTTAATTAAAACTAAATTAAATTGTCCAAAAGGGGAGGGAATATTCCATGGGAATATTTCCCTTTTGGAGGAATGTGCAAAGGAGGAATATTCCCTTGGAAAATGGGAGCATAATTAGATTAATTAGATAATTTCTAATTAAACAAGGGTTTAATCATGCAATTAGGGGAATTAGAAGAATAAAGGGAATATCCCCTTGCAAATGGGAGCATAATTAGATTAATTAGATAATTTCTAATTAAACAAGGGTTTAATGATGCAATTAGGGGAATTAGAAGAATAAAGTGATATTCATTAAATTGAATGATTTAATGAATGGGAAAAGGTGAAATGACATTTAATTAAATAACTTAGGGTTATTTAATTAAATAAGGAGACTTAGGGAAATAAATTAAATAGTTTGATTTATTTAATTTAATGAGACGAAATGTTAGCATGGAAGGGGGTGAATTAACCCGATTAAATTAATTAGGTTAATATATGCAAATGACATAACTAATTAAATAGCTAATTTAATCAATTAAGTGAAAAGATGATGTGTTTCAAGATGAAATGATGTTAGTATACTTGATTTGAGTGTATGATATCATTTGGGACATTTTTCAATGTCTACAATCCTCATTTGACTACCATCAATTTGTTATGTCACACATCCTTTGATTATCTTTGATTGAAAAGACTGTAGTGTCATAAATTGTCACCCTTGACAATTTCACACTATTTTTTGTTCCCCCTTAAGTGCATGGACCTAATTGAACACCTAATTTCCTAATTGTGTATTATGTGGCCCATTTCAACAGTTATCAACAAATTGAAAGTGGAAAACCTAAGTATTTATTTTATATTTTTCCCTTGGCTTTTCAGATCTTGAAAAGTGGCCTCTTAATCTGGACCAAAATTTACAAAGGTCGAAGGTGGCATCTCACTTAATATTTTACTCTTGACACTATATATCTTGTAAAATAGAATCGGGACAGTGGCGCCCTAGGCGCCTGTCCCTCTATTTTGGCTCCAAATTCAAATATGTCAAAGGTGGTAATTTATTATTTGAATTTCAAATGTCTAAAGTCGTCCATCGGGATTTAATTTTTGGGAAATTAGATTAAATTCCTACAAATTCCTAGTTATTGCATCATTTCAAATAATCTAGAAAGCATTAAGGAGAACTTATGATTAAGCAATTATCAAGAGCATTCAAGAGAAATTCAAGAGTAGCCATTAGAGTTTTATTACAACAATTCAAGATCCAACATCATTTCAAATTTTATGTGATTTTTTTCATGTTCATTGTTTTGTGAAGGCTAACCCTTGTTGTAGGTCTCCAAAGCATTCAATCTAATCAAGCAAGCAAGATCCAAGATCCTTGAGGTGATGTGTATGTGATGCAATACAGGGTGGTAGAACCCTCAATCCAGCACAATTTGATAGTGTTGGACTCTAGGAACATTGAGAGGGGGGTGAATTAGTGTTCCACAGTATTTAACAATTTTGATCCAGACTTTAAACTAACAATAGCAATATTTAAACTTCAATATCATTCACTGCATATAAACTGAAACAAACATGCAAGCACATTAAAGAGACTATCAAGACATCATGACACCAACATTTTTACGTGGAAACCCTGTTAGGGGAAAAACCACGGTGGAGGCTAATCCACAATTTATACTCTATTAAAAGTATGAACAAAAGGGAATGCACATGCATTCAGGCACACTACCTAGAGCTCACTGCTCAAAATAAGGAAGGCTCACTGCCTTACAAAATGTTTGTGATTACAAAAAAAAGTTTGAATTGAGAAGATAGCATCTCCAAATGCCTAGATTCAGTTCCAATGAAGCTCAGTAGACAATCTTTAGCCCTTCTGACTGATTTTGTATTTCTGCTTTGCTCTACTCTATTCTTCTCTATTTTCTGCCCTTCTGAAATTGTGCATAGATTGCTCAATCACCCTTCTAATACTCACACACACATATGCTCTGCTTTATTCACACACTTTCACACTTTTTCTCCTCACCAAAATGAATTACCGGTCTCATATATATATATCCACTAACAAGGATTTCATTACTTTAAGTCAACTTTAACAAAACATGAAATATCCTTCAATGGTCGGCTCAAATCACAAATTAAAATTAATACACACCCACACAAGTCGACTAGACTATAGTTGGCACCCAAAACAAAATTCCCAAACATAGAAAATTTTGAACAATCATCCCTTATACATCCGCGAACATGCTACATTGATTAGGTCAGCCACAATGAGAAAATAAACAGAAAAACATTTTGTTGGATCTCTTTACTCATGCACCTGTTAAGGCGATAACACAAGAATTAATCAACAAGATAACATAGATGCATAGAAAACTATCTCAGGAATCCACAACTCAAGATTATGATCTGGTGAAGCATACAAATTGACATGCTAACCAGATACCATATTCTTCATGCTCTGTGTCGGTAAAACATTGTACTTAACTTTAGCTACCGGTATGACCAGATTTTGATCTACGAACCACAAAAGTGACTTTAGTTGCCATCAATGACAACACTAGGAGCCATAACTTAGCAATCTCCCCAATCCATATGCCAACAGATAGGGCTCAAACAAAGGGATCTTCCCTTGAACATAAGACACACAATTTGACTCAAACCCTCACCAATAGACTCCTAGCTTTAAAAAATCATCAAAGGGAGATATCTTTTAGAGAATATCGTACAAAGGCCAATAAAATATCAATTTAGCATCCTCACAAACCCAAACACAATATACCAACACATCACACAAGGTTTCTTAGGCCCATCACCAAGTTTCAATAGACTGCCCTGCACAAAAGGCTACTAGATTAGCCCAATTTAACAAAGGAACTACCTCTCAAACATCTTCCCTTCACAAAAACTCATCAAAAAGTCATAAGTTAGGTGACAAAACTTCAAATTTCAACATGTGTTTCCCCATTCAAGGGTTTTACAACGCTGATCTCACAAACCCTCCATTTACAAGCAATCCATTAGGGTTTTAATGAAAATCATATAACTCAGGATTTTTAGACCAAAACAAAATGTCAAACACCTTTAATATACCCTTCACATACTCAATAAACCTTTACTTGGACATATCTCATAGCATTTCATCATAGCCATCACCTTACAACCCCATTTTCACATAAAAACTACTCTACCCAGCCCTAGGGCACCATTTCCCAACCACCAAACTGTCTTATTTCGACTCCTAACCTATTTAGACACCTTACCTAACATGATTCATGCCATTCCTCTGAGTAACAGATCCCACAATAGGAGGAATGGCTAGTTCATCATTTAAAACCTTAAATCAGACCCTTACTAGTTACACAAGCAGTGCCAAGAAAAATGAAGATTTCTTTCACTAAAATTGATTAAGGTCCCTCAAAATGATTGGATTTATAAACTAATACATATCAACACATTATACCACAAATTTCAGATCAATGAGGACCAGTACAAACTTGTACACAGCAAGAAAAGATCAAAAAACTTAGGAAATTTGCTTGTGAACATTTGGAAATCACTTGGAATTCTTTCAAAATGTGTTCAACAACCTCAATTCAAGCCTTATGAGGCATTTTTATACATTTTCAATTCAAAAAATACCTTTCAAACGTTCCCAACTACTTTTTAAACTTCTAAGACTCTTAATATCCCCTACACTGTGTTTTGACAACCTTGTTTAACAACTTTACATCTGTTTGAAATTTCTAATTGACACCTAAGACATAATTGATTCAAAAACCCCCCATTACATAGAATATGGTCCTTTGGACCTTATTTAACATAATTAAAACCACCCTTACTAACCCACTATCCACTTATCAAGCCCTTAAGAAATAAATTATTTTTGACAATAGGGTGTAGGTGCTCCTACACCAGTATGAATTTATTCTTTCAAGAAAGTCATTGAAGGGTGGTGAGTTGCAACACTTTGTGATTTCATCATTCCTTCCTATCAATTATCCATTTATCATTTCCATTTCCATTATGGAAGTGGAAACACTAACACGAGGTTTGACCAAGACAAAACCCTAAAATGACACAAAATTTCTTCTCTTTGTGAATGTGCATGTTTCAGGTATTTTAAAGATCAAAGGAATCTTGAAGAAACTTTATTCATTGTTGCATTCAAAACACTAGGCCTTTACAATTCACAGAAAATCTATTATAGGAATACCTGGTAGAGATTTGACAAATATGTAGACGAGAAATGGAAGTGTAGATCTGACACTTGAGGATTGCAAAAACAAATCTGAAAAATGCCTAGTAGGATAGTAACACCCTCAGCACCAACGTTCCAACAAATCAGGTTGAAATTTATATCACAGGTGCACAATGTCCTTCGCAACTCATATTTGGTGTCAGAATTTTTGTTACAATTTCCCAATTTTTGAAATCTTGCATTTTTAGATTAGGGCATGTAGTTTAGTTAGATTAATATAAGCAATTCAATTCCAATTCATTTCCAAGACTCAAAAGGATCAGATCGAGGTTTGATTGACTCACCATTTATGGCTAAAAGTCAATCTAATTGCCTTATGGATTTGCATCCTAATGAAATCCTAGAAAAGGTGGAATTAACCCTAAGTTTTGGACATGAAGCTTAAGGAATCCATTTTTCTCCATTTCAGTTTGGTGAACATAATATTTTAACATCACAAACCTTTTGAATTCTACAATAATTCATCCTAGATCTAGGTTTTGCTTCACATTGCTTTGCATTTCTCATTTAGCATTTAGTTGTTGTATTATAAAAAGACATAAAAATTAAAAAATTGCATATCATATTTGTTGGAAGTTTGTGTTGTCATTGATGTCAACAAATATTTATTGTTGTATTGATGTCAACCTATGGAGATGCTTTTAATGGTTGGATTATATTGTCATCAGTAGTATCACTGATGTCAACCTCTAGTGTTGCTTTGATGAGCATATGTTTGTGGATGTTCAACCATTAATATGGTTGATTTGTTGTATTGTACATGGTTTAGTTTTGATGATAAGGTGTTGCAAATTTTAAGATGGTGTTTTTGGTGCTTTGTTTCCAAGTGCTTTTGAGAAAATTTGAATAAAAGAGGAAACAATGTGGTAAAGAGTGTTCAGTGTGGCAGAGTGGTGTTTAGCATTTTTCTCTACATTTCTTCATGGTTGAAGATCTACTTGTGTGGTTTAGATATGTTGATCATAGGTGTTCAAAGGTGCTATATCCAGAGTTTTAGGTTATGAATCATTCGACAGAAGAAGTTGTGTTCACCAGTGTGTGAACTATGGTTTAGTGTTGTCTAGGAGAAATGGTTTTTCTCCGCATTTCCCCACATTGTGGTTTCTAGTTTTGTGGATCTAGAAGTGTGCTTATATTGTTCATATCTATCTTTAGTCTAAGTTGTTTTAGTTTTGGTGCTCTGCAAGGTTGGATTCATGTGTTACAATATGTGGAAGGTAATTGGTTGTACATGATGAATATGTTCTTCAGGTGTATGATGTTGTGAATGATTTGTTGGATTTCAGGGTGTTGATGGAATATTCTAGATTTTGTTTAAGTTTTTGTGTGGTCTGTGAGTCATCTTTGGATTTGGTGAAGTGTGTACTTAAATGTTTAATGGTGTTAACAAAGGTTTGGTCGACCTTGGGTGTTTACACTAATTATGGATATGCTTCGGTGTTTGTGGAAGCATTACATGACGTGTATATGTGGATTTAGGTCTGAGTCAAAGTGTGATGTGTTCTACCTTCATTCCTCTCCAAGGTAGGAATGTTTTGGTGATGACCTAATTTCAATTTGCACGTTTGAGGTGCATAGTCGACCTTGTAAATTATTTTCAAGGTTGAGGACAGTATATATATGTGTTGAGTCAATGAAGAATTATAGAGTGAAGTGTGTGTGATGCGGAGAGTTGAGATGTGAAGTTTGAAAGTGTGAAATGCAGTGTGAGATTTAATTCCTAAGACTACTAGAAGTAATGAGCAAAAGGTGTCTACATTCTTTAGAGAGAGTGTGAATGTTCTAGTGAAGCGAAAGGTGTTTATGTTGCTCTAAGATGGATTTCTCATTGTAACAATCTTCTCTTCTTCTTTCTAATCTAGCAATGAGCCATTGACAGTGATCCCTTCTTTATTTTGGGCAGTGAGTCTATTGTTTTTGAAGTTGTAATTACTTTATATTGTGAGCTAATCCTCACTGTGGTTTTTCCCTTGGGTTTTCCACATAAATATGGTATTCTCATGTGTATGAATGTGTTTGCAATACTGTTTCTCATGTTCATATTCTACTAATGCATAATAATGGTTTAAGGGTTGTTAAGGGTTTAAAAATTAATTCATATCTAAATATTAATGAGGTATTTGATGTTTTAATGTACAACTGATTCACCCCCCCTCTCAATTGTCTTATGCATTCAAAAATTGGTATCATAGCAAGGTTCCTTGGAAGAAAGCTTAACCGCTTGGGGTAGATCTAGGATGACAAACAAGAAGGAGGCTCCTCTATTTGATGGATCTGATTATGCATTTTGGAAGACTAGGATAGAAGGTTTCCTTATTTCCTTAGGGTTTGGAGTTTGGAAGTCTGTTGAAACTGGATATACAATACCTACAAATGGTCTAAGTACTGATGATGAGATCAAGGCATATGAGAACAATAGAAAAGAAAGGTATGATCTCTTGAGTGGTCTTTCTAATTCAAAACTTGTGAAATTTATGAGCCTTCAAACTCTTGGTGAGATCTGGAAAATGTTGGAAAGTATCTATGAAGGATATGATAAGGTCAAGCAAGCAAAGATGCAAAATTTGAAAACTAAGTTTGAAACCCTAAGGATGACAGAAGATGGAGATATTATAAGCTACATGCATAGAGTGGATGAAGTTGTCAATTCCACCAAAGGCATTGTAGGAAAAATTGAAGAAGATGAGGTGGTAAAGAAGGTATTAAGAACTCTTCCTAAATCTTAGTCATAAGGTTTTTGTTATTGAAGAATCTCAAAATTTAGATCATTATTCTAGAGATCAGTTGTTTGGTGCTTTAACTACTTTTGAATTAAGAGAGTTTTTTCTAATTGATTCAAGAAAAGAGACTGCTTTTAAAGTTGGCAAAGTAGAGAAGAATGAGGAATCTGATATAGATGAGTTTGATGAGTTAGAAGCAAATTTTGTGAGGAGATTGAAAAAGGGCACTGGAAAATACAAAGGTAAGTTACCTTTCAAATGTTTCAATTGTGTAAAGATAGGTCATTATGCTTCAAGATGTCTAGTCAAAGCTTCAAATGAAAAATTTGAGAATAAAGGTAAATCAATTAAGAGAAGTTATTATGTTAAAGAAGATGCCAATATATCTAATGATGAGTCTGATTAACCAGATGATGAAAATGATGAATGCTTGTTCATGGATCTAAATGTTGGAACTAATTTTGCTAACTCTAAGAGATGTATGAAGGAATTTTCTCTGAAAGTAGGTCATAATGGAACTATGGTAACTACTTTTCATGCTAGAGAGGACAAAAACTACTAGATTGTTGACAACGAATGCTCAAATCACATGACAGGTGATAAGAGTAATTTTGCTAAACTTGAAAGTTTGAAGGTGGTCTTGTTAATTTTGGTGATGATTCATCTACTAGGATATGTGGAAAAGGTTCAATCAGTTTTCATGGCAAGCATAATACAGATGATGTTCTTTATGTTAAGGGTCTCTAGAAAAATCTTCCAAGTGTAGGACAAATGTGTAGTAAAGGATATAATCTTGTATTTCAAGATGGTGGTTGTGAGATCAAAAAAGGCTCTGAAACTCTAGTTGTTGTAGGAAGAAGAACATATGAAATTTTTATCAGCTTAATGGTGTTAATGATATGTGCTTTATGACTCAAATCAATGAAATTTGGTTATGGCATAGAAGAATGTGTCACATCAATTTTGATAGCCTAGTTAGAATCAGCTCTGCTCAAGTTGTGAGAGATTTTCCAAAGATTACAAAGCCTATAAATGTAATTTGTAAGGAATGTCAAGTTGGGAAGAAAACAAGAAAAAAACAATGTCAAAGAATATTCTACCATAGAACCTTTGGATTTGGTGCATACAGATATTTGTGGACCTACAAAAACAAGAAGTTTTCAAGGTGATATGTATTTCATGTTGTTGGACGAGGATTACTTTAGAATGACTTGGGTAACTTTTCTAAAAAAAATCAGAAGCCCTAGATAAGTTTAAGGCATTTAAAGTTATGGTTGAGAATGAGATGGATATGAAAATAAAATGTATAATACCTGACAGAGGTGGAGAGTTAACCTCCAATGAGTTTAACAATTTTTGTGAAGATCATGGAATAAAGAGACATCTATCAACTCCTAGGACTCCTCAACAGAACTGAGTGGTGGAAAGGAAGAATAAGACAGTTTAGGAAGCAAGAAGGACAATGATGAAGGAAGCAAATTTACTGGATGTCTACTAAGAGAAGAAACTCATACTGCAGTCTACATACTTAACAAAGCACAAGCAAGAACAAACAATTCAAAGACTCCCTATTAGTTATGGTATGGAAGAACTCCTAGTGTCAAATATTTTAGAGTGTTTGGAAGGAAGTGCTATATCAGAAGAGATGAAGAAAACTTAGGAAAGTTTGATGCAAGATATAATGAAGGAATCTTCCTTGGATACTCTACAAAAAGAAAGGCTTATTGGTGCTACAATAAGAGGCTAAAAAGGATTGTTGAAAGTGCAAGTGTAAAAGTAGATGAAGACTTACATAAAAGCTCAGTGTTGATAGATGAATATGAATCAAATGATTCCTCTTGCAAGTAAGAAGAGAAAGATGATGGTAAGGAAAAATAAGTGCAGGTTGAAGAGGGAGAAGCTCTAGAAAGGATCCCTAAGACCCCTAAGTATGTGCAAAAAAATCATTCTGAAGAATGTATCATTGATGAAAAAATCAGAGGTGTATTAACAAGGAGAAAGGTTGCTATGACAGAAGAACAAGTAAACTTATTTTTACTTTCCAACGTTGAACCTAAAATAGTGAATGAGGCATACAAAGATGAATTTTGGATTAAGGAAATTTTATAAGAATTGATGCAGATTGAGAAGAATTAGACTTGTGAACTTGTTGTAGAGTCCCTACTAGTATCTAGTAAACTCGATGTCAATCACACTATTCAGAGGGAAAACCTAGTTGAACAATCCACTTGAACAATTTGAAGACATTCATTGAATTATCGACTAGGGCTAGTAATATTGTGATGGTACTAGCACTATATGTGCTTTCAAATAATTTAAGACTATCTAAATCATCTTAGTATAAGTTTTTCACTTGCTAGAAAATCGTAAAATTGCATAACAGTAAAGGAAGTAATGTTGGCACTATTGCTACAGGTACCTACAGTATAAGACTATGACTAATTACTGTCAAGAAATAAATGTTGGAATTTAACTAATACTATTAACTAAACCTACACTTCAAATTACAACAATCTTAAGCAAACTAAGGCATAACTGTGAAACAAGAATTGTTCATGAGTAACACAAGGAATCTAGTTAACATGTATTTATGAAATAACTACTACAACAAAAGTAATTGTACATAAAATGAAGTGAGGGATAGTTACCTTGAGTATCCCTTGCTCAAGTGACTAACTCCATTGATCTAACTCAAATCTAGCTTCTTAGATTAACACAATCATAATAACTCAAAACCATTCATTGCACAACCTTAGAATATCACATAAGATTCTACTAGAATATATTATTCATGAAATCACGATTGAACAAAAAACATTGTCTATATAAGAACAACAACTAACTGAAAAATATCTAGTAACTATATATGCTATTGAACAATTAACTAACTCCTAATGCCTCAACCACCGAGCCATACATATATGCACAAGGGAGTTTATTAAAACAAGGACTCTAAACTAAAATCATAAATCACCACTCCCTAAATATCATGGTGTGATAAATACTAAGCAATCTATAACTGAAAAGGAAGAAGATTCCAAGTAGAACTGAGACTTTGTTGTAACAAAACTAAAATGTGGACTGGTTGAATCAATCAAGTTAGATTCCTAACTACAACAGGGTTCTTTTCTTTCAGCATCTTTATTAAATTTCATAATGATGCACAATCATCTTCACTAAGTTCCTCCATGTTGTAGTTGTTGTGCTTAGCTTATTTTGGAACCTCCCCTACTCTATTGTCGGGAAACTCCTTTAGTTGTGGGTTGCACCTTGCAGTTGTTGCAGGCTATAGTCTACCTCCTCTAGCTCCTTGGCTGCAAAGAGTTAGTTCATAAAACATGTACACAATAATAACAACCATAGCTAAGCATAGATATCCATTACAATTCATACATATCCACACATTAATTATGCAATAACCATCACATCATAACCATCTTTCTATATACTTTAAATCAGGTTCAAGGTTGTATAATAAACATAAATTATAGTATAGTGTAGGAATATGTATAAGATAAGTGTCTGGGAATGTAACTTGCATAAAAATATAAGAAAACTATCTAATGACTGGATTCATCATTCCCCCCAACTACCCATTTTCTTGTCCTCAAGCAAATTAATTAGGGTTGGAGGTTGTAGTGTAAAGTGATTTCCTTGAGGTTTGTAATAGCATCCACTCCTTTGACTTGTTTCAAATAAAATCCTCTATAACATGCAAGTTTTTTCACTTTGGTAACCTCTACTCTCTCACATTCCTCATTCTTCTCTCATATCCAGTGTGGTACCGGGTATAGAAGCATTGGTGGCTAGAATGTGAGTGGTACCCATTCAAGTCCTTTGTCTTTGGCAATATCCATATACCTAAGTGTTCTTTCAAACATGTCCATGAAGATAAATGGAGTGGGGTTCTTTACTTTGCAACTTAGGAGTTAAATTGCCCCATCTTTCCTATACAAACTGGTAAGAATGATGGATGAATCCAACATTCAATATCTGCATCCTTCTATAATCTTGCATTCTCAAATTCATTGTTTTCCTACCTACACCTTTTTGGTCCAAAATTGGTAACCATTCTTCTATGATCACCTCAAGGGATTTAGACTCTTTTCTAATTGGGAGAGAAATTGATTTCTCTCTCTCCATATACTCTTGCATGATTTCACCCCTATACTTTCCATTCCTGAAATAGTATGCTAGCGCCCTTAATTGTAAGTCTCCCACAAATATTAATGGGTTCCATTATGTTTCTTCAGGAACAACATAATTATGCAAATAGTATTCACACAATTTATCTTGTTCTTCTGGTGTGGCATTAGCAAAAACATTTAAAAAATCATATTTTCTACTCATAGCAACTGGATGATTACTAATCAACCTACTAAATTGATAACTAAAGAACTTTTTCTTACAAAAACAAAGCATATGTCTTAGCTGGAGGTCTACATTTAACAATCTAGGTGGCTTTATCTGCTACTTCTTCCACCTTGACTACTACCCTTTTCAATTCAATATCTTTACTCTCTAGTATCCTAGTATGCTCTAAGATCATTGTTTCTTTTTCTTTCTTCCAATTCTCCTTTTGCTTAGAAAATTCTTAAGTAGCTTTCTATAATTGGTATCCTAGGGACATAGTTGTATGACAAGTTGGAGTTTTTGTGGCAGGGGATCTTTTGTTCTCAATTACAAGTTCTTTGTTTCCTGCTTTAACTATTACTGGTTGTGCAAGAAAATCTAACTTTGACCCATATCCATAAGTATGCAATTTTTCCTCCAATTCTTGAATTTTCATTTCCCTTTCCTTGCCCCTTTGTTCATAGGTTTTTACCAATTATTCTAATTGTTTTATTCTCTCCATTGCTTCTTGCAAATACTTTTTGACATTTCTTTCTTCTAAAAACAATTCCTTATCTTTCAAAAAATGTTCATCACCAACACCTATGTACTCATAACCCTCACTGTCAGGGCTAATTGGGGTTCTCTTCCTAGATTTTTTTGCAAACGAAACATCCTTTGAATCTGAGTCAGAGGTAGTGGATATGTACCATTTCCTTTTTGTGGGAACATGCACATTTTTAGACACATTGTCTTTTAACTTTGATTCAATTCCTAATGTCACAATATCTTCTATTTCTTCTTTTATTTTCTCAATACTAACCCTCATGGAACCTTTCCTTTTTAGGTGGTTTGAACACCTTGGTTGAGTGGGCTTCTTTCTTTGCACCTTTGAAAGTGCAGAAGAAGAACCACATCTCTTCTTTCTGGTTTTTGGCATTTTAGAGGAAGTTGGGGTTTCATGTACCTCTTTTGCTACAAGTCAATCAGATGTTGCGTGTGGTGATCTTTGCACACTTTTCCCCTCTAATTCTCCCCTGTTGTGGGTAGGTGAAGTAGCGGGTGAAACAAGGGGAATTTCCCTTAAAGATGTAGTAGGTGACTAGGTTTTTTGGAACTGTTGGTTCATCAAGAATATTATTAATGTGTTCACAAATTAGAAATATTTCCCACAAAACTTGTGGATACTGAACCCTAAGGCTTCTCTTCACTAACAGGGTAACCAAATAGTAATGTGACAGAGTTGAATCATTTATCTCCCTTTGGTACTTAGACCCCATTATTTTTAACAAATTATAAAGGAAATTAGGTACATTGACCAATCTATTATGACGGAGGTGACTCAATAGCTTAAAATGCATAGTATATAGAAGGGATTGTCTACCATCACAAGTGATATACTTAATAATGTAAGAAGCACAAGAATCTCATACCCATGGAAGTGACAAACTCTTGGTTCCTTATGATGATGAATCAAGGTTTTCTCCTACCTCTCTGAATTCATCCTTGTTAGCTACAGCATTCACTCTAATAGGGAATTTAGCTCCATTCCTTGGTAGACCAGATACCTTTGCAATTGCAGCTTTTAAAGCATCCACTCTCAATCCTTTGACAGTAGCTTCATCATGTTGTAATGTTGTTCTAAACTGCTTTGTCATGTCTTCATTATATTCTGTTAATTTCAAAAAGTAGTCTAACCATCCTACTCTTGTGAAAATGGGAAAGACTAACCTATCCTACAATATTTGTTGATGTGTTGATGGTTCCCTTCTGACAATATCACCTCCCATGGTGAAATATCCTTACTCTGCTCAAACTCTAGAAATTCAACTCAAAATTTAATTTCAACAACCCGCCAACCCTCTATGTCTGCTACACTTGCATGCACTTCTTTCACTGCAACTTCAACTACTATGTGTCTTCCTCCTTTGTTTCAGCTTGAATCAACTTGAATTGGCTCAAAATTTAGGGAATTGACAACAAAAAGGTTGCAGATGTAGAAAGGTATAAAGAAAAAAAGGGTTTGCATGTATTTCCTATGTTTTTGCTTTTGGTGGCGAAAATAAAATTTTGGAATATATACTATCCCCCCAACTTAAAATCTTGAAGTGACCTCACTTCAATGCATGTGACTAGGTGAAGGGTATGAGTAATGAGTATGGAAATAAGAATAATGAATAGAAAGAATGCAAAATTAAATGTGAGTACATAGTGAAAGCATTGGGAATCTATGTTAATTATGGAAGATTAGTATGTGTACCTGTCAAATGAGATGAACGTAACTTCGCGTGTGTGAAGTTGTTTGAAGAGTGTTTACAGTGTGAGTTTGATTTGACGTTGGTTAATTGCAATGAGTGGTAGAATAAATGACAAGTTGGTACGTGTGATTGAAAGGATGTGGTATGTAAGGTTGATGGAATGTGAAGTGATAGCTCAAATGCATGAAATTTGAGATAGGTGACGTGGAGTGGAGTGATCAAGCTGCATATAGTGATATGACAAGCTTATGGTTGCATGTGTGGAAAAAGTGGAATGAATGTGGATGAGCTCCAATTAATTTGGCACATTTTTTTGAATTCTTTGACAGATAATTGTTGTGAATACCTTCATCAACAGATTCTGAACTAAATTATGTCAGCTTTTATTCATGATGCTATAGGTCCCTATTGCATAGTGAAATGTTCTTCAAAAAGATTATTGATTATGCAACATGTGCTATGTGTGCACGTGAAGTAGGATAAGGAATTATACCTGAGTGCTCTCAGGAGGTGAGTTGTGTAGCTCATTTGTTGAGTCATTGTGAGAAATGGTAGTATCTACTGTTGAGTTGTTATCTTGTGGTAGTATGTTTGTATTTGAACCACTGTTTTGACCATATTGATGCATTAGAGAAAGAATAAAATCATCTTTTTGTGCTATATTTTTTTATATCTTTAGCATGTTTCCATTAACTAACAATGAAAATATAACTGCATCTATGGTCTGCAATTTGACTACTCCATTTAGGAATACATGTTTTATTTTATAGGGACCCAACCATCTAGACTGTAACTTCCCCTTATAATATTTATATCTGGAATCATATAACAAAGCCCAGTCACACACATTGAATTATTTAGTCTTTATAAACTGATCATTCCATTTAGTCCTTTGTTTTTGAATTATCTCTGTGTGATGCATGGCCTCCATTATAATTTCATCTAACCCATTCAAATTGTGTAGCCTCTCCTTTTGTGCTATTGTCAAGTCCATTTCTAATTCCATTATTGTCCTAAGTTTCTTGTAATCAAACTCTATTGGTAGAACTGTTGTTTTACCATATACCAACTCATAAGGTGTGAAACCTATAGTTGTTTTCCATATTGTTCTATAGGCCCACAATACTTTAGGTAATCTTGTTGCCCAGTCTTTCCTATGAATCTGAACTATTTTGGTCAGAATATTTTTAATTTCTTTGTTGGTAACCTCCACCTGTCCATTGGATTGGGGTGATAAGGTGTTGATTTTCTATGCCTTATTTCATATTCTTTAACCTTGATTTAGAAATGAGTTTAGAAGTGAACTGGGGACCTAGATTAGTTACAATTTCTCTAGGTACTCTATACCTAGTAAAGATGTCTTCATACAAGAACTTAGCTACATTTTCATCTCTTGCAAATTGTAATGCATTGAATTCAACCCACTTTGTCAGGTAATCTATGCAAACTAAAATATACTCTTTGTTATTAGATGCTAGTGAAATTGGGCCAATGAATTCTAGCCCCCATTTGTCAAATGGTGCTAATGCCAAATGTGGCTATAAAGGCATCTCATCTGTCCTTGTTGGTTTTCCCATTCTCTGACATCTTTCACAACTCCTTGTATGCTTTACTAAATGCTTATGAAGAGTTGGCCAATAGTAACCTGTTAAGATCTTAAATGCTATCCTTTTGGCTATAAAGTGACCCTCACAGGGCTCATCATGGATAGAATAGGTAACCAACTACCTAAGAATATGGAAAGTTTTTATGCACCAATTGTCTCTTTTCTCTAGGAGAGAAATGTTGTGGTATCTACCCTACCACTAAGTAATTTACAATATCAGCAAACCATGGTGTGTGTACATTAAGAGAAAACAAATGATCATCTAGAAAAGAGTCATCTACAACACCTTCTATTTGTGTGGGAAATTTGGACAGAAAATCTGCCACCACATTAGCTTTCCCAAGCTTATCCACTATTGTTATATCAAACTCATGTAGTAAGATCATATAGCTGACTAGTCTACCTCTAACCATAGGTTTTTTTATCAAGTACCTTATTGTAGTGTGATCTATGTGGATAAATATTGGATATCCAGTGATGTAATGCCTAAACTTGTTAATGGCATAAACAATTTCCAACATCTCTTTTTCTATGATAGTGTAGTTAAGTTCTATAGACACGTGAAATTAACATTGTGCACTTAAATAACATCACATTCACAAATCAAATTCACATTCATCCATTCATCAGGTAAATCAGATTCATTTAGTTCAATCTCTAAGGATCATCCATTTAAATTGAATAAATTAACTTTATTTAATTTAAGCCTATCATTACCTCATTCAAATAAATCAATCAAATCCTAACATTTCATCTTTCATAAATCATCTCCTAGATTCATCTTCCTCAAATTAATTAACCTTTATCTTGCATCATCCTTTTAATTAAATAAACCAAACTTTATTTAATTAAATCTCAAAATTCATATTTCTCCCTCTTGATTTAAATAAATCAAAATATTTAAGTCAAATGGGTCAAAACCCCTAATCACCATCTTAAGTTAATCAAACTATGATTAATCTAATCTAACCACCCATCACATCCTCTAGCTTTTCCCACTTGCACAAATAAATCAATTTATTGATTTATTAAAATCATCATTTTCTCTCAACAAGGCATCTTTGGAAGAATATTCCTCAAGTTTGAATATGAAGGCAACTTGACTTGTCCCTTCCAACATGGCAATAACTTCTCTCTTACATGTCCCCCACTTAGCATTTAACTCTCACATTCAAATTTGAATCTCCCCCTCTTTGGCACATTGACCAAAACTTGCACATTCCTCAACCACTCACAAGGTGACAAGTGGCTTCATCTCATTGGTCAAAACATTATCCCACATTGCTCTCTTTTGAGCACTCTTCCAACTTGAAAATCTATAAATGGAAGCTTCATTCTTCAAAAAATCATCCACAATCCTCATGCAAAGTTACTCTCTTCACATAGAGAGCTAATTTCTCCCATCATCATTTGCAACATCAAGCTTGTCAAGGGTTGGGAAAGGGCTACTTTTCACATCAAAGTAGCACCAATCCACTATGGGATAGATATGCATCTTTCTTTTATGCTCTCAATTAGTTTGTGTTTTTATCTTGTTTATGAAGGCATGATGCATTATTTCATAGGAGCATTTAGTGAGTTTGCATAAACTAATCCATGCTATGGAGTTTCAACTTTGTGCAGATTTGCAAGGTGCTCACAAGTTCTACTCCTTGTAAGTTCTTGATGATGTAGTAGATAGCATACTTCTTATTACCTTCCTTTTTTCCCAATACAAATCCTATAGCAAAATTAGAAGCATCGGAGTGTAAGTGGAAAGGTAATGTCCAGTTTGGCCCTCTCAAGACAAGTGCTTTTATAAGGGTTGCCTTAAGTGCTTCAAAAGAGTGCTGACATTTTGCAATCCATTCAAATTCTATATCTTTGGTAAGTAAGACAAATAGAGGTGCTGAAATTTTAATAAAATCTTGAATGAACCTCCTATAGTAACTTGCATGTACTAGAAAGCTCCTTACACCTCTTTGTTTCTATGACACAGGAAGTGTAGAGATGATCTCAATCTTGTTGGGATCTACTTGAATTCCTTCACTTGAGATAAAGTGCCCTAGAAAAATCCCTTGAGCCATCATCATAAAAGATTTCTCATGACTAAAAGATAGATTATGTTCTTGACACCTTTTCAAAACCTTTTCTATATTGTTAGGCGCTTCTTCATAGGTTTCTCCATAGGTAGTGAAATCATCCATGTAGATTTCCACGGAATCATGAGCATAATCTGAGAAGATACTTAGCACTGCCCTCTCGAAAGTGGTTGGGGCATTACATAGTCCAAAGGGAAGAACAAAATAGGCATATGTACCCCAACAGAATGGAAATGTGGTTTTATCCTTGTCCTTTGGAGCTATCTTTATTTGATTATAGCCACTAAATCCATCTAGGAAGGAGAACTACTTTTTACCTATTAAGGAATCAAGTACTTGATCAATGAAAGGTAGTGAAAAGTGATCCTTCCTAGTGATTGTGTTTAGATCCCTATATTCCACACATACCCTCAATTTTCCTCCTTTCTTAGGGACAATAAATAATGGTGACACCCATTGACTGTCAAAAATAGGGTAAATGAAGCCTGCATCAAGCAATTTTTTTAGCTCAGTTTTAACTATTTCTCTTAAGGAAGGGTTCATTCTCCTTTGGGCCTATCTAATTGGCTTGAAACCATCATTTATGTAGATCCTATGCATGCATAGTTGTGTATCAATCCCCTTCATGTCATGGTAGTCCCATGCAAAGGTTGTTGTGTGTGCCTATAGCATAATATTCAAGGAATTCTATTGTTCTTTAGTTAGTCCATTGTTGACATTCAACATTTTACCTAGCATGATTTCCAATGTCTTGGAATTTGATTGTACAAATGAAAGGTCAAGTCCACTAATGTTGGGGACACATTGTTGTGGCAGAAGAGAATGGAACAGCTAGGATACTTCTTTTGATGAATTTGCAAGTATAATATTCTATAGTGGATCTTGTAGACATGAAAGATAGTCTCATTGTTGGGGATCCCTATCGCAGTTATTTTGTATGATGTGGTCAATTAAGTCATCCTTATCTTGATTTTTCAACAAATTTCTATGTTCAATAGTCATGAGAGTCTACAGGGAATAGTGGTCTTCTTCATCCAAGGTAGGCCATATAGTCTTCTCTAGATTTTCATGAGGTTGGGTTAGTGGCTAGAGGACCAATTTCTTGGTCATAGTTCCATTTGATATATCATGTTTCTAAACCTACAACCTATGAATGCATCAACTGTTGCTAACCATGATCTGCCTAAAATAATTGGATATCCTACAAGGTTGACCTTTGGTGGTTGCAAGTCTATGAAATTTGTAGGATACTCCCATGAATCTAATGCTATGACTAATTCCTCAATGATCCTCTCATGTTTCATTGTTGACCTATTTTCCAATTGTAAAACTGTTGGTGTAGGTCTAAGGTTAGCTAACTGAAGTAGCTCCATTGTTTCCTTAGTCATGACATTAATGGTTTCCCCTAAGTCAATCAAGGTGTTCTTGATAAGGGTCCCATTTATCTTAACATCCACTACTGGACTTCCAAAGTCTGTATATTTAGGGATAGTTATATTCCCTAGCATAATGTTAGCAAGGTTCCCTAGGACATGAACTATTTGAGGGTCCTTCCTCTTTCTCCCTACCTTTTTAAGATAAAGGTCTCTTACTATCTTGGTATAAATTGGGATATCCTTGATATCTTGAATGAGGAGAATTTTGATACTGACATCCTTAAGCTAACCAATAGGTCTGTCTCAGCTTGGGTACAATGTCTTGGAATTGCTAAACGCTCAAGGAAAGGAGGCTCTAGACTTGAAATCCTTTGGATTACCTGATTTGACCCAGGCTCCAAAGGTGAATTGTCTAAAGCTTCAGCTGTGGGTTTCTCATCTACCATCTTGGTGATTTGAGGGGATGAAGGCCGAGCTAGTGTTTTCCCTTACTTGAGGTGGACATCACTCACCTCTACCCCATAAGTGGGGTGTTAGGGTTCTGACAAATTGGAGCAATAAACATTAACAATTATATGCAGATTAAATAACGTAGAAATAACAATGACAAATAACACAAAAGCATATCTGCAAGATTCTCACTTGTGTGAATTTTCTCCATCTTCAACTGTCCATCCTCCAAAAATGACTGGATGAAGTGGTATATGAGTTGTATATGCTTAGTTTTTGAATGCAGAGCTGAATTCTTAGCAAGATAAATGGCACTCTGGCTATCAATGTACAAATGGATATCTTCTTGTCATTATCCCAATTCCTCCATTAAAAATTTATAACCAAATCATCTCCTTGCTAGCTTTCATAGCAACAACATACTCAACTTCAGTGGATGAAAGTGCAACAACCTTTTGCAGCCTAGAAATCAAACTGACTGTAGTACCTCCTACAGTAAAAACATACCCTATAGTACTCCTCCTGCTATCAATATCACCCGCCAGATCAGAGTCAACATATCCTTTTAGAGCAAAATTTGTTCCTCCAAAACATAGTTTCTTTGAAGTAGTACCTCTCAAATATCAAAGAATCCATTTTACCGTATTCTAATGTTCCATTCTTGGATTGCTCATTTACCTGCTTACAACTCCCACTACATGTGTTATATTTGGCCTTATGCATACCATTGCATACATCAAGCTACCAACTGTTGATGCATATGGTATCTTAGACATTTTTTCTTCCTCCTCTTATGTCTTTGGACACATCTCCTTAGTCAACTTAAAATGACTAGGAAAAGGTGTACTAATTGCTTTTGCATTTTGCATGTTAAACCTTTTCAACACCTTCTCTACAGACTCACTTTGAGAAAAAAATAGTTTTTTGATTGTCTTGTCTCGTGTGATCCTCATCCCAAGGATTTTTTTTGTTGCACCCAAATCCTTCATAGCAAATGAATTTGCTAATTTTTGCTTAAGTTCATTAATAAGTTGCATGTTAGACCCGACAACAAGCATGTCATCAACATAAAGCAACATGATAATATAGTTGTCATTATCCAATTTCTTAAAATAAACATAATAATCAAAATGACATCTTTTGTAACCTTGTTCAGCCATAAAACTATCAAATTTCAAATACCATTGCCAAGGTGCTTACTTCAAGCCATACAAACTCTTCTTTAACCTACACACAAATTCCTCCTTACCCTTGACCTCATATCCCTGTGGTTACTGCATGTATATTTCCTCTTCCAAATCCCCATGGAGAAATGTTGTTTTCACATCTAGCTATTCAAGATGCAAGTCTTCCGCAGCCACAAGACTTAGACTAGTTCTAATAGAAGTCATCTTTACAACTGGAGAAAATATTTCATCAAAATCTATACCTTTTTTCTATGAAAAACCTTTTACCACAAATCTTGCCTTATATCTTTTATTGCTTCCATCTTCTTCCTTCAACCTGTAAACCCATTTATTTGGAAATGCTCTTTTACTTGCAGGCAATTGGACTAAGTCCCAAGCTTGATTTTGTAACAAGGAATCCATTTCCTCTTTCATGCCTAGCTCCCACTACTTTTTGGTATCTACCTGCATTGCTTCTTCATAACCTTCAAGTTCACCAAAATCAGTTAATAATATAGAATATAATGATGGATAAAATCTTTCTGGAGGTCTAGCTATCCTTGTAGAATGTCTAACACTTGTAGGAGTCTGTGGGATAACTTGTTGTTGCTAAGCATCAGGTACCATTGGCATTTTATTTTTTGGAATCTCATCCAACACCACATATTCCTTTATGGCCTATTCATGCTTCTTTTCTTGTAACTAATCCTTATACATGACCTTCTCATTGAATATAACATCTCTACTCCTAACAATTTTATAATTTTCATAATCCCATAACGAATAACCAAATTCATCTACTCCATATCCAATGAAGGTACATTTTTTAAACTTACCCTCAAGCTTGGTTCTATTTTCAATATCAACATGGACAAAAGCTTCACAACCAAAGGTTTTCGGAAATGAATAGATTAAATTTTTACCCATCCATGCCTCCTTTGGAATGCCACCATCCAAAGGATTTGAAGGTCCCCTATTTATTAAATAAACATCGATATGTACAACATCTGCCCAAAACTGTAAGGGTAGTCCAGCATTGAATCTCATGCTCATTGCATGCTCCATAATGGCCCTATTCATCCTCTCAGACACACCATTTTCTTATGGGGTTCGAGGAATCATTTTTTGCCTACAGATTCTATTGTATGAACAATAATTTTCAAATTCTCTACTGCAATACTCACCTCCATTATCAGATCTAAGACACTTCAACTTTTTTCCTGTCTCATTCTCAACCAAAGCTTTCCACCTTTTAAAATTTTCAAATAATTCTATTTTTTTTTTTAGGAAATACACCCATGTTTTCCTAGTTGTATCATCAACAAAAGTAACATAATAACAAGAGCCACCAAGAGAAGATACCTAAGTTGGTCCCCATACATCTGAATGCACAAGCTCTAATTTATCACTCTTCTTCTCTTTCCCAACTTTGAGAAATCAAACTCTTTTTTGTTTTCCATAAACACAATTTTCATAGAACTCCAAGTTAATCTGCTTCAGACCTGGTAGCAATTTTCTAGAGTGAAGGATCTTCATCCCTTTCTCACTCATGTTCCCAACTCTATGGTGCCACAATTCTATTTTTGTCCCTATAGCAAGTGTTATAACTATCTCAGGAGCAACTATTTATGTAGTAGCTAAGGTAGAGTAAGTATTACTAGTACACAAAATACAATGTGCCTACCTTTTCACCTTTAGCTACTACTAATGTACCTTTAGTGACCTAGATTTTTTCTAAAAAGGTTAACTATCCAACCTTCACTACCTAGTTGTCCTGCAGAAATTAAATTCCTTCTCAAATTTGGAACATGCCTTACCTCTTGTAGCAACCATTCATTTCCATTCTGTAACTTGATTTTTATCTTTCTTTTTCAAACAATCTAATAGGGTTCATCATCACCCAAATATACCTGTCCAAAATCACCTTGAACATAATCTACAAAATATTTCCTATGGGGTGTGGCATGAAATGAAGCCCCTGAATCTATTACCCAAGAATCATTAATATTATCTAAACATAGAATTAAAGCATCCTGCAATTTATTACTTGCAACATTAGCTTCCTTACTATCATCATATTGTCCATCTCCTTGTTTTCCCTTTCGAAACCAACAATATTTCTTCAAGTGTCTTGGATTTCCACAGTGCCAGCAATCCATTCTTCCTCTAGATTTTGATCTTCCTTTCTTCGACTTCCCTTGTGACTTCCCACGATTTGTTGGGATTTTTCCTCTCTCCTTTGTTCTTCCCCTGTTCTCTAAATTCAAAGCATTACTCAATGTTGAAGTCTCATCTATGCTTTTCTGTCACATTTCCTCGCTAAGGATAACACCAACAACATCATCAAATTTCAATGTCTTTGAACCAGAGACAAAGTTACTTACAACCATTACCAAGCTATTCCAACTTTCTGGCAAAGAACATAAAACCAAGAGAGCCCTCACCTCTTCATCAAAATTCACTTTTATAGAAGTTAACTGACTAGTAATCATACTAAACTCATTTAAATGATCTGTCAC